>CAVNYN010284871.1:0-37960 GCA_963692815.1 Nyctanthes arbor-tristis | reverse complement strand
TCTCTCTCTCTCTCTCTATGTGTATGTATATTTTGAGAACTTTAATCTCAGTTATTTTAGGATTATGTTTCCTGTTGCGATCTGGTTTTAAGGGAATTCTTGATAGAATATGACATTTTCTTGACTTGCAATATCACTGTGATGATGAATGAATGCTTGCTAAGCTACTTTCATGTCCTGATAATAATTTCGAGCTTTCAAGGGAAGGTTTGAACGTCGTTGAAGAATCTGCAATATAAATGCTATGCTTGAACAACCTTAAAATACCAGATATTTTTGGAAACAATTTAGGAGGATTTTCTTTTAGGTAGCAAATGAATAATGGCTTGTGTGAACTCTGTGTGTGTGTGTGGATATAAACGCACATTATCGTACAAAATTGGATTGCAAGTATGAGCTTGTTCAAGATGAAAGGATTTCATCAAGTAAGGATTTCGATATTTGATAGAATCATTGAACAAATGACACACCAATTGATTGGTCTGCTCTAAACTTGATCAACTGTGAGGGTGATGGTTGAGGACAATATATTTTATCATCATAGATAATGCGGCATGGAAACACCTAATAGACATGGCAGCCTGCGGTAGCAATTGAGGGATGAGCAATGGCGCGTTGTTTCTTTTAGACAGACATTTTAGATGGGACTGTCACGATCTATGGTATACTATGTAGCTTGGTGCGACGTACGTTGTAGAAGTTTAGGGACACTCACATAAGTTTGTGGACCCATTTCACTTAAGTTGTGAAGTTTAGGGATCAATCGAATTGTATTATTATTACTGGGGTTCTACTTGAAATGCATCTCATGCGTCTAGAAATTACAGAAGTGCTTGTCTGTTGATTAAATATTCAGCCTTTTAGTTAAATGCACGAATATTGTTCAACATAAGTTTTATTGATAGTTAGCCGTCTGTAAAATGCTGGCAATCAGTTGAATTTTGTAATTCAAAGAAGACCGATCCTTGTCTAAAAATTTATGAGTTAATGATTTATTCTTCTGTTGAATTCTCTCTTATGGAAGTTGGTTCAAGATGATCTCATAAGAGCAAATTAAGTCGAAAGATATTTTCTCGCCCGGTGCAAATTTATGAATTTTGGTAACCGGTTACAACAATATCTTATTTTGTTCAGAAAGGGACTTGATCGGTTTAATATGATATAGCAATTTGGGTGTAATATCTAAAGAACGGAATTTGATATTAAAGACTTCAAACTTTTAGAAAGTTCCTACAACCTTCTTACATACACAATATTCATTTTTAACTAGAAGCATGATGGAAGTTGGTAAGGTTGGGAAGGTTGCTGAAAGGAAGCTCTAAGGAATCGTCGGGAAGGTTGGCCGGAAGTCTGTTGCAGTAGGTAAGTCCCTCACTGTTCTTTCGATTTTGGACTATTTATGGACAACTGTAGCCGTATTTCTGCTTAAGTTTTACTGAAATTTTCTGTTGAGTGCTTGTTTGAGGTTATATGTGCATAGATTATGGGTTTTGTGGCAAGAATTTTGCTCTTCTCTTTGTGACGAATTATGCATCTAAGGTTTTTGATACACTGCTTGAATGAATTTAAATGCCTCATGTTGTTTAAAGTTATGATATTCATGTCAAATATGCATTAGAATGGACTAATGAGACCTATCTCAAGTCTTAACATCGTCATGTAATTCATGAATACTTCGTTGAACCTAATATCATTATATGATTACTGGGATTTAAAATGAATTAATGTAACCCAGAACTTTAGCAAATGAGTCCCTTTTTCTGTCATTTTATCAAGTTTGTCTCTACTTTTACCGAAAGGCCCGATATATTTGGCAGCAATGCAAATCTACAATTCAAGTGTATCAATTGTCAACTCTAAGTCGATGATCATAATCTGTAGAGTTTGCTTGGACATAATATTCTGAGAATCTCAGGTTATATAAATTTACAAAAGCTTGTTCTACAATTGTAAACCTCAAGTGCTCTTTTGCAATTTTGTTCATAGAATAATTTTGTGATGATGAAGTTTTTGTTCTCTGAAACCTTCACATCTTATTGTAACTGTAAACTAAAGTTTGTAGTGATCACATGTTGATCATTGATAACGACCCATAGTTATAAAAACAGGAATCTATTACTTATGATCTGCAAGTAGAATGCTTCTTTCTATTCATATATAAGATCTTTGTAAAAGAGCAAAATTTACATAGATTCGACAAAGGTGGAAAAGGAAAAAACAATAGGATTAACTTGAATAAAATTAACAATTTACAGATATTTTGTTTCTCATCAATTGTTATTTTGTGTGTCAAAAGGAAACAGCAAGGGCCATGTCATAAAAGGGCAAAAATTGTATCAAGTGGCATCTATGTAGAAATGTATGACAAAGCTTATAAAACAATTGTTAATAATTTTTTCATGATGAAAACAATTTTTTTTGTCTTAAATATGGGAAAATAAAAACATTAAAATATTTGAATAATGTATTTCGACTAGCTTGTTAATTTGTTTGAAAGTCGATCACTCTAACGGTGTATTACATATTTTAGAGAGAATTAAAATAGATAATAGATCTTTGCAGTGAACTCCACCGCACAAGTGGTCGAACAAAGAGTTAAGGTGGACTGTGGAGGCATCAATAATGAAGGACAATGTTAGTATGTGCAAATGTATCTTCCTAAAATGAGTGTCCTCTATACTCCCTTTCCACGGACCAATTCAATAATTTTCCAATGCTTCCATAACTGTTTCCAAAATGAAATTCATCACCCCCAACCACCCCCACAACCCAAAAATTAAAAAAAAAAAAAAGAATTACAATGTGTGGCCCAATTCAAATTCTAAAGCTGTTTTAGAAATTTCATATATTTCTATTTAAAAAAAAAAAAAAGAATTTTCATAGATTTTAAAAATCATATAATTTCACTAAAAATAAAATCTGATACAAATATATATATATATATATATAATCAAGATTTTTAAGTGTATTGCATGGATCTCCACTGCAAGGAAATACATCATATCGTTTGATAACAATTCTTTGATTTCAATATGAACACATCTTTGAATTTCGTAAAGAGTGTTTTCTTATATATACTTGAAAAAACTTAGGGATCCACTACAACCTTCAAATCATACTTTTGTTCGATCCATAAAAATCTGAAATAAGAATACACGATTTTCAGTGAACCCCACTAAAATCTGTCCTTAAAACTTGTAATTTGAATGCCAAATAGTATTGCAAACAGATCTTAATTAAGATCTACTTAGAGCAATTTTTATGAAATATTGTGAGAGTAATTCATATTTATTTAATATAAGTAGCCTGCACAATTTTTCATGATTATAAACCAATAAATTCTTGTTTTCTATTTATATATTTTGTTTTCTGTTATGACTAGTGTAGGTACGTGCGTTGCACGTAAATTAGCTCTAATCGTATTTAAAAATAATTAAACTCATCAACTAAAAATTGTAGTTTCACATCTATAATCTGTGAAAGCCATCATGACTGCAAAGCTCTAGACCAATGCATTTTCCTACGTCTGCAAACATTGGAAAATGAATGATCTTTACAAACTGAAGCATAGTACTACAGATGACGGCCCTGAAAACTTCTCAACGATCCAATTGTTCACTGCAATTTCTTACTACATAGTTGATATAATAAAAATAAATATGCATATATCTAATAAAAATAAAAAGATGTGAAACTTCAAACATAAAAAATTGCATCTTTATTCAAGATAAAGATATCTTGCAATGAAGCTAGCTTAACACTTTCTTTAAGACACATTCAAGCATAACTATAATATTAGGTTAAAAGCAACACATTTATTCTAGATGGTTTTAGGTGAATAATGAAATTATGCATAATCTATTGTCAAGCAATATAGCAAAAATATTTTTCATTATAAAAACTGAAATTTCATACTGTCAAATGCTCTTGCCATGGCTCCAAACAAAATGACAAAATGAAAAACTAAAATTGCTTTTGATGACATTTGTCAAAACTATGGATAATATTTTAAGACAATTCAACAACATATAGCGAGTTCCACCCTATTTCAGATACAAACATAGTTAGCTTATCCAACCTAAAGGCTCCCAAAAAGTGATGCACAAATATAAGAATATGAGCTTGCGCGCCAAGACTGGAGACATGTATTCCAAAAGTTTCAAGGAGATTTTACTGATAATTGACTTAATAAATAACAATTAGATCTCTTACATTCTAAACAAAGAAGCTCACCTTATTGCTTCTACAAAGGAGCTACTCTTTTTTGCTCATTCTTCCTAGATAAACATGTACACCATCATGAAGCACCTAGACAACATATGAACAAATGAAAACTTATTAGACTTACTTTCCATCTTCGAATTTGGAGTTCCACAAAATTAACCATGAAGAGCATAAAGAGTTTTCTACTATACTCATATCGAAGAACACAAATAACTAAATTAGAATAAATGCATGCTCACCAGATCTATCTTTCTTGCTTTTGGTCTTCATGTTTTGTACATCACTCTCTTTATTGAAGCACAAAGAGTTTGAAATAAAAAAAAAAAATTTGAAACAAAACAATACATTTTCATGGTTTAAAAGTGTTCTCGAAACCTGCTTTCTCTGGGATAGTTCAGTTCTGACTATAATTTTTCCTTTTTCTTGTTCATCTCAGCTCAGTCAAAGGCAGATAGATAGGAGATGAAAAGTTGATTGGCATTCTTGATCTGAAACAAATTTCTTACAGAAATATTGATGCTTGTGCTTTAATCACTGGTTTCCAGTTCTTACAGGTGAGTTACTTCTATGGTCTTCCAAAGTAATTTTTTTTATAGCATAGCTTTTCTGTAGAAGCACATAATGTGGTGAGAAACACAGAATGCCACCCGGATCCATTTTATGGTCTAGACTCTTCCTCTCTGGTATGTAATTAGTTTAATGTGTTATATACCACAAAGGTAAAAACAACAAAGATCATTAAGTTCTACATTGCAGTATAAATGGACAATTTTTGTACTGACCTCTTTATAGTTAGTTGCTGGTTTTTCAAAGCTCATATTTGGAAGCTTAATTTTTGATATTTTTAATGGAATCTACTTTATCTGAGCATCAGATAGTGGGATGTTGTTCACTTGTTAAACCTTAGTATGCTTTCAGTTCGAGGTTCACAGAAGGTAAGGGGACTAATCGACCATAGGAGAGCAACCCATTTCTATACCAGTAACCCTTAGAACAAATTAAGACTAGGAAATCATCGTGTGTGAAATAATGATATCAAAGCAAAACAGGGAATAATTTATAACTCTTTCCATCAATAGTTAAAGGGAATTTACCTAATCTCAAAGTTCTCAAATTTCACCTGCATTTCCTGTTCATCTTCTCCCAAGATTTCCTTGTGGCCCTATAAAACGCAATGATAGCAAATCACGAGGTAAAATTAGAAAATAGATTAGCTATGTTTAGTGATGGGGCAGAATACATATTAACAAACTATTTAACCAAAGTGATGAATAACACAAAGATAAAGAATATGTATAAGATACATATTCATAGGAAGTACTCATGAATTATAGACTTGAATAAGTACACATTGAAATAAATAATCAAATAAAACTTGAGGATAAGTACAAGCTGGGCCTACTTGTTTGCCTAGTGTGGGTTTTGCTGGGTAATGAGGATAGGACACTGCTTGCACTGTGGCCTTTCCACTGTGTTGATGATCTGGAATGATTCAACAACTGTGCCTGGGGAAAGAAGTCCTTCTTGCTTACACTGAAAAACTTCAGAAAAGAACGGCTGAAGCAAGAACAAGGGAGTCAGAGAGATACATACAACTTGCATGGATTCCCATACGCAATTATGGTATAGCACTGTGCACCCGCTAATTTATTACAAAGTCACCTCTTTAAGTTGCTAAACGTGTTCGTTCACCCCGTCTAGATATGGGTGCTCGAGGCGATCCCTTCACTCTACGTAGAGAAGTCTCATACACTTTCCATGATTGACAGATGTATGATTGACAGCTATGTAACTCCACCAAAAATATCTTGAAATTAGCCCTGGTGTATCGTTCTGCCATCTGCCTTTCTATGAGATTTCCAGCAGCTGTCACAATTCTTTCATTCATGTCAACGTGATCAGCCAGAAGCTCCAAGCGTCTCTGCCTCTCTAGTGCTCTCATGAACCTCATGCAAAGATCATTCAACGAGCACCCAGGGCTCAAGTATCTCTTGAAAAATGCATGCGTGCTCTTAGCCCGATGCGAACTAGTCATTCCAGCTGAGAAATCACTCTTGAGAAATATCGGCACCCACCGCTCTCTCAACTCGTACATATCACCCAGCCATTTGTTCTCACCAAGTGGATTGTTTGAAATCAATTCGGACCAAAGGGTCTCAAACTCAATAGCTGACTCGGAGCTCCAAATGTATCCCCTCAACTTGTCGACATGCTCCTTATACGCTACGAGGCACAGTTTCTCTGGAAACTTTGCTAAGATATGCCAAATACACAAGCGGTGAACTGTGTTTGGGAACACCTGTCTTACTGCCGTGGCGATGGCGTTGTCCTGATCAGTGATTATCATCTTTGGATGGAGATGTCCAGGCACACAATCAATAAATTTTTCAAACAACCAAGCAAAGGAGTCTTTGTTCTGATTAGCGAGGGCCCCAAGTCCGAATACTATAGTTTGCCTATGATTGTTAACGCCAACAGATGGGCAAAACCACATCCCGTATTTGTTAGTATTGAAAGTGCTGTAAAAAACAATGACGTCCCCAAAACAGGCATACGCGTTATGCAATCCGACATCAGCCCAAAAGCACCGCACAAGTTCATCATTCCCCGCAGTCTCCTAGGCGTAGTAGAAATTTTCGTTGATCTGCTTCTCTGACTCGAAATGGTCAATGACTGTTTCTACATCATGGCCCGCTACTACTGCCCGTACATCCCGTATATGATTCCTTATGTCTCTCTCAAGGCAACCTACTGAGGATGGCCCACCAGAGTCGACCTCTAAAAATCTTCGCAGATCGGCTGTGGACAAGTTTGCATCAGAGAACTGTTGACTAAGGGTCTTCTTTGCTGCTGAGACCTCTCAGTGAGATTTTAGTAAGTGAACTTTGTGCGGTGTAGCAAGTGGATGGTTATGTGCTGGCAAAAACTCGCTGATAGACCACCTGTCTCCGTCTTTGTTTAGGCGGACTCCCATCCTTGCTAGACAGCCAGTTCTAATGTCACCACGAGTCCGTTCCCCTGACCGCTCAACCATATGCTTGAACTTGTTCTCCATCGCATGTCTTTTTGCCCTTCTTTATTATAGACAAACATTTTCCACGCATACTCTTGCTGTGCATTCCTTTTGCAACTCCCAATCTGGATACTAAACCTACTTGCCGTGCATATTCATTGTAGAATGAATATCCGTCGTCCGCCGATTGAAATTGCTGCCCAACCTTCGGTACAGCCGCTTCAGGCACTTCCGGAACATATAATGCATCATCTTTATCGGACTCCTTTCCTACACAACAAATATATTCGTATTACTGACTCAATCAAAAAAAGATCAGTCAAAGCAGTTATTTAATACCCTCAGGGCTCATTATCTCTTACTGTATGCGCGCCGTGAACTTTTACACTCATAGGTACAAACGCATCTCTACCCAGTAATTAACTTAATATCAAAATTGATGCAAGAAGAATTATAAAAATAGTATAACTATGCATACCATACGTACTTTTAAAATTTTTCAAACAATCAAACTTGTGACTCACTTTGACGCCCTTCTCCATACAGAATTTTTAATGTCTTCTAGAACGCGTAATACTCTTCCGATCTATAATTTAGCCCCAGCTATTTTAAGGCTTGTGTCACGTACCTGGTTCATTACTCACATCCTTCCCATTACGCGGCTAGGGTTCTGTCACTGAGTGTGATGTCGACATAGTTTACGCCTCTCCCGTCGTCACCTGTGACAAATACATGTTTGACATGAAGTCGTAGCGACGTAATAAACATATTACTAGGAAATGGATTACATTCGGATTCCACTATCACCTTATAATATACAGATTATCCGAGAGTGGGTTATATTTTTTCCTCTCAATTTTTTCCGTTTCGCATTTATATAAACAGGTATTAGTGACAGCGCCTAAGAAGCCAAAGAGGTAGTTTAAAAAAATCATATGTTGATGCATATATGTTTAGTTTTTAACTTTTCATTAATTGCATATGTATAAAGTTCATTTCATGAAGCCAAAAATACATCAAACTTGTCAAAACTATGTGCGATGAAGGTAATGTCGAAATAAGCATTGAAATGAAGACTCTAAAGTTTATTCAATCATACATGTATACATAATAGTTCCCTATAGGGTTTATGCAAATCATCAACTTCTACCCATAGGCCATTGCGAGTCATTAGGATGTCTTAATCATACATTTTGCATCTTTGATACAAATCCAATTTTGAAATCCTCCGTAGAATATACATAGACACAAGAAAATGTAATGTATTAATTTTATGGACAGATAAGATATGATGAGAATTGATGAATATAATTATGAAAGATATTATAAAGGAAAAGAAAAATTAACACCACAAGCATAAATGATGATCGTTTCAAGCAATAATTGCTACTAGTTGGGGAACAAGTACCCTTCATGAGGTGAAGCTTTGTTTTTTATTCCCTCATAACAGCAAATTTAAGAGCAGTCATACAGCTGGTTCAACACAGCTTAGCACTCTCATGTGATGTATATTCTTCAAGTGAATGCAGCCATATATTCTGTAAATATTCAGGTATTATATTCCATGTAATCTTGAAATAAATTCAATTTTTCAAACATTTTTAGACCTAGAAACAATGTAAGATTTCGACATGATTCTTCATGAAACAGACTAAAAATTGATCTTCACAACGAGGATTTCTTCTATTTCTAATACCATCCGGAGCTTAATGAGATCGTCCATAACAACTGAGAAATAGATGCAGTGAATAAAGCATGACTAGCACCAAGATGCACTGTAACTATTACACACATCCACATAACTTCTCGCAAGGGGAACCAAAAAATCAAAATGGGAAGTTGAACATAACTCCAAACAAATGCTAGCTAGCTCATCTTAATCTCACCTCTTATGAAAACCACCAAACTAATATCATGCATCCGCTAATTTCACCAGGGCAGCATGTCATGGGTAATGATGTACATTACTTGACTGATCTGTGGAATGATAACCCACTTGTTGTTTCAGTGATGAAGTTACCAAATATCTAAAGTATTTTCCATCCTTCAATAGCAACTTGATATCTTTTGCAGCGATTCTTGTTTCATTGTTTTTTGTTGATCTTCCTACATGGTATGTTCTTTTCATAACACCAGTATATTATTAGGAGCCATATAAAGAAGGTTCATGTTGTCTCAAGACTAGTGGTTGTACTAATCTACATTCTGCTAATATGGATTAACAAGGAGATAACAAAATGAGACTGTAGATATATATATATATATATTGCCAAAATGAAATTTACACAACTAAGCCAAATTGTGGTGTTAATTACATGACATGTTAATCCACTAAGAAGACGAATGCATTACACATTTCCCCACTGTTGCGAAAACTATATGATGCTGTGTCATTTAGTAGGGAACAATAGATTACCAGGTTGTAGCTAACATATGATCTATTTTATGTTAAAAACAACTGAATGAAATTTATCTCATTGGATTTTGGTCGTGAAACTTTGTACTTTCAGGCTGTCATCATCAACAATTACATCAGTGTTCTACCATGGGCAGTTCAGTTTGGTGAAGAAGCTGCCATTTGCATGATTTAAATTACTTTTATTTGAAGTGGACCACTAGTAAAGGTAATCCAAAGCTTAAAAAATTAAAGTAAAAATATGTTTCAGTCGTAGCTATAATATGCCTGCTTAAAGGGGAAAAAATTTTTAAGTTCGACCTTCTAACCTTGGGATTCTTGCACAAGTTTTTTCAGTTAGCTATAGCATTTCGCTTCCCACACCAACCAATAGCACTGGAAAACAATGATAAAATTTGTCATGAAATTGGCAAAAAATTAAAAAAAAAAAAAAAAAAAAGAATAGAATGAATTACCGCGAAAAAGATCCATTGTTAAAAAGAATAAAAACCTGAGATGCACCAATAAACTGACAGGATCAACCTCTCAATATTATTAGAGAATATCTAAGATTTTTTATACATAAAAATCATAATACAGCGTCAGCCTCTCCAGTTCATTATTCGATTAGCCAAAAACAAATAAGAAGGATTTAGAAAATGAAGAATTGCCACGATTTACCAGATTTACTAAACCAAAGTTTTATACAAGCTATGTGAAGCTAATAAACATGAGAAACCAAACTTAAGTCGTTTTAATACATAAATTCTATTAAGTGGGATGCAAACTTCATTTAGCTAACATCTGAACAAGCTCAAACTGTATTAAAACAGTCGCAGTTAGACATACTTTTGACAGAAGTAACCTATTACCAAACACTTTAAGTTGATACCAATCCATGATCCAGTAGCAGTGTTATATAGCATCACAGGAATTGACAATTAAAAAGCTATGAGGTTTATAGTTAGTTCATAAATCCATACACATTCAGCAACAGTTGCACATAAGATATTCATAATTATCGCATTGCAACCAAAAGAATTAATTAGTAGAATACCTAGATTGGACAACATTTTGAGTTCTAACTAGAAGGATGCAAACAGTTTCGTACTTAAAAGAGATGGAGCTACCTGAGACATCAAGTTCAATAAAATCTGCCATGAACAACTAAGAATCCCTTTTTAGGTCAGTAGGGGGCATAAATTACTAAGCGACAACTAAAATGGGAAGCGTCTTTTGACTCAATAAATTTATTATACTTTCATGCCATGCCAAAATTCCATTGACGTAATAGAAAAATTCAACCAAATGATGCCCAAATCACGATAACAAAATATTCATGTCTATACAAGTATAATGATCCAAACCCAAGTTCACTTCTTTGATTTTTCCGGCCTCCACCAGATTCTTTTTGCCAACTAAATGGAGGATTTCCAATACAATTTTATTATCCTTTCATGCCATACCAATGTTCCAATAATGCCCTACAAATATTCAACCAATTTTTTGCCAATTCACCAACACAAACTAACAAGCAGACAACAAACAATTCCTCAAATCCAACAAAATAAAGCATGTGGCAGTAGGATATCCAGGAAAAACCAAAGCAAAAAGGGGGAAAAATAACCTTTCATTCATGTTGGCAGTCGGATTTGCTACATTAAAAGAAATAACAAAGGAAAAAAAAAACACAAGACATTGAGCATCAAACTGGGCAGACGGAAGTAATCCTTGAAAAAAAAAAGAAAAAAAAAAACACGAGATGTCAAAACCTTAGACTGCCCGCATTCTTATAGCACAACCGGAGGCTTCTCGGAAATTCTAACTCCACCGTTCGGTGGCTGGACAGTGGGTTGAGGGGGCGAGCGTGTAAGAGAGAGTGACCGGGAGAGAAATAGCAAAATGTGGACTGAATGTGGGAGCGCTGGGTCGTCTCTTCTGTCGTTTGCCGATCGTCTCCTCATGGGGCTGACGGAAAGTTGTATGGTGAGGCGTCGGCTGGGGAGTGAGAGTGGGGACGGTGGAGGTGGCCGAATGGGGACGGTGGAGGCAGCAGAAATGCTAGAATGGGAAATTGAGCTGAATTAGGGATTTAGTGCCGAGATGACTGGGCTTTTTTTGGTTTTTTTTCCTTATTTACCCAATCAGCCATTCCATGTCAGCGCCACCTAACCCTCTCACGGTGTAACCCCACATTACTCTCACGGGTGAACAAATCCGGGTTGAGTTCACCCCCGTGATGATAATATCCTTGGGATTTCATATATTAGTTCATTCATTAGGTAAAATCACAATGCAATTGCAACAGTAGCTGCGTATGTGTTGAAATCGCAACGATTGTGGTGGTAGAGAGTGACAGGAGTAGCTTAGGGTGGCAATGGAAAAATAGAATGATGATGCCAGTGATGCAACTGTGACAACGATGGAGCAGCAACGTCGGAACACGCTCGGGGGAAGAGAAAGGTAGAGAGAGAGAGAGAGAGAGAGAGAGAGAGAGAGACTGGGTTGGGGTGGGTGAGGGGTAAGAGACCTAATTGTTCCAAAATTGCTGTTGTGCTCCTGATTTTTTGGCGGGAGGGGGGTGATTGATAAACACCTTTTTTTGTTGTTAAATTTAATCTATAGCAAAAGATTCTAATTGAAGACCCATGCTATAGAGATAAGACAGGTAATTTGATTGTTCAACTTAGAAACTAATTTGTTGAAGACGGTATTTTCTTGAATGACTTGGAGATAAAAAGAAGTTTATTTTCGATGTGGAAAATAATGGAGTCTATGTATATATTTATATACATAATAGCAGAGTCATTGTTATTTTTATTTTTCTAATCTTTTTCACTTGCTAAAACTATCATCTCATCTTGACCATTTAATATTTTTCGAGAAGAGCTTTGTTGTTCGATTATTTTCAGTATTAATAGAATTTTTTATTTTATTAATTAGATATATTTAACAACATTAATATTTACATAATTTTCTTCTTATTCTAAAATTAAATTAATTTTCCCGTTCGTTTCTACCATAAATTTCGGCTCTTCCTGCATTTTTTTTAATGAAATTTTTTGATAAAATTAGTTAGTATTCTAAATTTATATCCTAATCTATATATACACACGCACTCGCACGAGCGCACAAACACACAAGGAGAGTCGTTGCTATTTTTTATTTGCAAAGTTGACATCTCATCTTGACCATTTAATATTCCTCTCGAAGATCTCTGTCGCCTGATTTTTCATAATTAATAGACTTTGTTTTTTTATTAATTATTAATTAGATATTTTTATCAATTAGATATTTTTATCAATATTAATATTTCCATTTGCAAAAAAAAATCCATATTAATATTTCCATAATTATCTTCTTATTCTAAAATTAAATTAAATTTCTCGTTCATTTCTACCATAAATCTAGGCTCCTCTTATTTTGTTGGTATGGAATATTTTGACAATACTTATTATTATTCATAATTTCTTTCCTAATCTATATATACATAAAAATAGAGTTGTTACTATTTTTACTTTTCTCGTTCTTTTTCACCGCTAAAATTATCATCTCAACTTGACCATTTAATATTTCGCTGGAAGATGGTTGTAATTCGATTTTTTTCATAATTAATAATTTTTTTATTTTGTTAGTGAAATATATTTAATAACATTAATACTTTCATAATTATCTTCTTGCTTTAAAATTAAATTAAATTTCCCGTCCATTTCTACCATAAATCTTGGCTTTTCGCACTTTTTTTTCTTTGGTTATGGAATTTTTAGAAGAAATTAGTTATTATTCTACATTTCTATCATAATCTATATTTATATATCACTAGTATATAAAAGGTGAAGTCCTAGCAAAACATTTAGATTTCACCTTTGCTGCTACTTTTTTATTTTAATTCTCAATTTGCCTTTACTTGTGATTATTCCTCATTTATTATAACAATCCATTAATTATAATATTAAATACAAATCAACTATTTAAGTGGTCGAGTGTCAAATGCGTCAAAATAATAAATACCTTTCTCAACTAAAATTAAAATAACCTGTAGAAGCGGAGAGCAAGAGTCAAACCTACAGAGAACGTTGGATAAATTTAAATGTTTTATGTCAACTAGTGAAAAGGGGGATTCTGTGAAATATTAAACTAAAATTAATAAAAATAAAAAAAGTAATAAATATTCATAAAGGCAAGTAAGAAAATAAAAGCATGAATGTTAACTCCGGTGTTCGGTTCAATTGTGCACTTCACATAAAAGATAGTAATCAATTGCAACGTCGTTCTTCCTTTCTTGCAAAAGTATCAACTCCAGGCAACAATAAGTTCTGCTACCCAGATTTTCCCTTAAGTGTATCTAATTAAAAGAAGTTTTTTAATCAGACATAATCGTTTGGACAATCTAGAATAAGTTCTCTAGATTTAGAACAATGATTGCATAAGAAATTAAGAAAATAAGTTGATCTAAACAATAAATTCAAGAGATCGATATATTTAACTTAGGTTGTGCTATCTTTAATGATTAACAATCATTAGTTGCTACTTAAAATTCAAGACAAACAACAATTAAGGAATGAAACCCCAAATCTAGCAGAAGAACATTAATCATTCAAAGTAGTAGGCCTATACTAGATCAAACAGCCAATATTTGTAATCATAGAAAATAGAATAACACAAGCAATTCTACAAGAGAGTAAGAAACAACGTTACTAGTATTGATTAATTAAGAACAGGAAGTAGCAATAACATCCACTTGAACCGGAGGAAGGGAAAAGCTAGCCTCGAGGCTCAGTCGGGAGAATCTTCCTCCAAACTTGTCTTTATATAAGGGAAATAATTCTCTGAAAATCTCCCTAGTTCTCTAAGATATAACCCTTATATATGGTCTAAAAACCCTAAGAAAACTAGTAAAAATCTTGTACAAAAGATACCATAAAAAGAGTTCTGACGAAACAAGGAAAACAAAGTAATTTCATGAGCGTCGGGCTGTGTGGCCGCACAAACATTCCTGCCAGAAAATTTTGCACGGGTGCGGGCACATAGGGTAGGCAGTGTGCCCGCCCTGCCTTTTGTCGAAATTTGATGTGTGCCACTTTTCTTTTCGTTTCTTTTGGCCCTTTTTGCTTTCTTGCTTTGCATCTTAGTCCCCAAAACTTTAAAATCCTTGCAAAGCACGCCCAAACTTGATTCTTTCTTTATTTTTTTCCTTGATCCTATAACAAATAAACAAACTAAACATAAACAAATACTTTAATATAATAAAACACACACTAATAGACGAATATGGAGAAACTAAACAATCTATCAAAACACCTATCATTAAGCTAACATATATTATCCTTCAAGCTAATACTTTCAGTTATTACATTACATGCTTAAAAAACTAATGGAGAAGCTAAAATAATATCAAACTTAATATATATGATTCAAAACAATATAACATTATTAGGTATGAACACAAATAATTATTTAATTTCAACAATTCAATTTCAAGATTAATCTTTAGTGTAGTATATATTGTGATTAATTTTAATTTTAGCAATTATTCGAATAAAAAGTTTTGAAATTAAAATTACAATTGTAATTCTTATCCCAAACCTCTCTTAAAATAATTAGTGTGATAAATTGTAACTCCTATTTGAATTTTTTTAATATCAAATTCTATTTTCAATTCTTACCCAACATTGTTTTATTCCTTAATTTTGATTAGCCTATTATTTAATTTCAATTCGATGATTAATATTTAGTGTTTATCGTGGACAATTTTAATTCAATTTCATATTAAAACCACAATAATAAATAAAAAGCAAGCAAAGGTCATCTCTTCAAAGTAATATTTTATAATTGTAATGTACAAATTATACTTTATAAGAAATTGTAAATGATTATAAATCTTTTTATTGCATGCAATAATCATACTATAAATTTAATTATATTTAAATATTTTGAACAAGCATGGGAGCCAAATAGTCCAATAGTAATTATTTTACTGTACTAAGTTTTCGTATATTATATTATATGTTATCATATTACTTGTGATGTACGTTTTAATTACTCGGATACATAAAAGGAGAGTTGTTGCTATTTTTTGCTTATCTCGCTCTTTTTTAGTTGCTAAAACCGGTATCTCATCTTAACATCTAACATTTGTCTTGAAGATCTTTGTCATCCGATTTCTTCATAATTAATAGACTTTGTTTTATTTTATTAATTAGATATATTTAACAATATTAATATTTTCATGACTATTCCTTCAGAAACAATATTTTCATGATTATAATTTTATTCTAAAATTAAACTAAATTTCCCGTCCATTTCCACCATAAATCTTGGCTCCACCTTTTGTTTTTAGTATGGAATATTTTGATAATATTAATTATTATTCTTAATTTCTACCCTAATCTATATATCTACACACACACCCCCCCCCCCCAAAAAAAAAGTAGAGTAGTTGCTATTTTTGCTTTTTCCACTCTTTTTTACTTGCTAAAACTGGTATCTCATCTTGCCCATTTAATATTTCTTATGAAAATCTTTGTCGTCTGATTTTTTCATAATTAATCGACTTTGTTTTATTTTATTAATCAGATATATTTAACAACATCAATATTTCCATAATTATCTTCTCATTCTAAAATTAAATTATTTTTAACATAAGTCTCTGCTCCTCCTTTTTTTTAATGGAATTTTTTGATAAAATTAATTATTATTCTTTATTTCTATCCTAAACCATATTATTATTATTATATATAAAAGCAGAGTTATTGCTAATGTTACTTTTTCTGCTCTTTTTCACTTGTTAAAACTGGCATATCATCTTGACATTTAATATTTCTTTTAAAAATATTTGTCATCTGATTTTATCATAATTAATATACTTTGTTTTTTTTATTAATTAGATATATTTTTTTGAAAGGGAATTCTCGTTCATAAAGCAAATTTCATGCCTCTTTCCGAACCCATTCCGAGAGGAATAGAGGCATGCAATGAGTCTAAAATGAATCACATGTTGTAATAGACACATAAGAAGTTAGGTTGTGGGCTATTTTATTCCTATTCCTAGATATATAACAACACAAACCATACCCGCTCCCCGCCATAAGCTCCCGAATATCTGAGATGAGCGAAAAGTATAGGGCCAAATTATCTTCCTTGTTAAGTTTTTGCATCACCAGCTGCACATCAGTCTGAACCCGTGCAATGATCAAATTCCTCTCCTTACCCAATTCCACTCCCCTCCTAATGGCCAAGGTCTCCGCCATTAAAGAGTCTATAGTCCCACGTCGTCGGTACACAAAAGCTCCATGAACGACCCCCTCTTCATCCCTCATGACACCTCCAAACCCTATCCACTCACTTAAGGAGTTAATTACAGCATCCGTGGAGGGTGTCAAACCTACAGATCTTCCTGCCGTATTGATCCAAACCATCCCATCATCTAGCTGTGAGTGTTTCAGCCTCTTCTCATGTACCATAGCCCTCTGATAGGATTCCAAAGAAATAAGGATAACATCTTTAGTATACTCCACCCCTGAATTGCATCCCTCATGGATGACTTGATTGCGATTTTTCCAAATAAACCATGCTGCCATGCAAATGATCTCAAAAGTAGCGCTCGAGACTCCTTCCCCCACCTTCTATAAAATTCAATATACCTGAGCTCTCCCCTAAACGGAATGGTGTCTTTAAAATTCTCCCAACGGCCGAGCTCTTTCCACAGTGCCTTGACCCAGTCTTACTGTACAAAGAGATGTACATATAATTCAAAAGCTCCACACCGGGGACATCGTATATCAGCTGTATCCGCCGCCTCGCCAAGTTGAGATTTGTTGGAATTGCCCCTATGATTAATCGCCAAACAAAATGTTTTGTACATTGGAGAATATTAAGATTCCAAATTCGCTTCCAGTCCCGTGTCGTTGCCAAGCCTCCCTTACTACCCCACTACTTTTGTTTTTGATCCAACATATAATAGCCACTGCGGATACAGTACTCGCCATGATTTGTGCATCCCCAAGCCAGCTTGTCCTCGGCCAACCCACTATTCAAAGGAATGGAAAGAATTCGGTGCTGGTCGACGGCCCAAAATCGCGCTTCAAACTGCTCTACATCTCATTCCCTCAGTTTCGTGATTAAGTCAGCCACCAATCGATACCTTCCACTCTTGGCATTATAGGTTTACATGATGATCCCTCTGCGAGCCATTGGTCGTCCTAAATATGAATATTGACACTATTACGAACCCTCCAACATGCTCTATGTGGATTGCCTTCCAACCTTAAAGTAAACTCTGCCACACATAAGAGGATCCGTTCTTCCAAGTAGCCGTCATAATGTTGGAAGTTGGGAATATTTGTCTTTGAGTTTCCTCCCAGCTAGAGAATCCAGGTTATGCAGCAATCGCCAGATTTGCTTAGCTAGCAAACTTTGATTAAACACTTTAACTTCTAAAGCCCAAGCCTTCTTCTCCCTTAGACAAACACAAGGAATCTCATTTAACTTACGCCATCTTCTGTTCTTTTTCCTTAGCAGCCAACCGAAAACGTGAAATGATACCTTTGATGTCGTTGCAAACCTGAACTAGGATATGAAAAAGGACCATTATGTAAGTAGAAATTGCTTGAAGAATAGCTTTGATCATCACTTCCCTACCTGTGCTTGAGAAATTCCCTCTCTTCTAGGTTTGAACTCTATCCCATACCCTTTCTTTAATACTTCCAAAAGTCTTCCGCTTGTTCCTACCACCCACTGAGGGTAGCCCCAAATATTTCTCATGCTGACAGAATATGTCCAACCCCAGCAGATCACCAATCACTCTCCTTCTATCTTGCTTAACATTCAGTGAAAAAGTGATAAACATTTTCTCCATGTTTACTTGTTGCCCAGACGCCAGTCCATAGCTATCCAGAATATCCAGTATGCATGTGACATCTTGGGTATTCACCTGTGCAAATAAAATGGAATCGTCTGCAAAAATAGATGGCTGACCGACGGACCATTCCTAATACATTTCATTCCCTTCAACCGTTCTTGCGCATCTGCTTGTGAAATCAATGAAGAAAAGGCTTCAGCACAAATAATGAAAAGTTGGATGAGATGAACATACTTGATTTCAAGAATTTTTCACACATCACTATAAAATCAAAGAAAAGACGGCACACTATATACTTCCAGATGCCCTCATCGTCTATCTGTAGAAGGAGTACAATAATTCGGGTTCTAATTAGTCCTCTTAATGAGCGACTTTGTGTTATTGTTTGTCTTAATTGTCTCATTTTACAATTGGTTTAGTTTGTTATTTTTTCATTTGCGTGCAACTTTTAATGTTGAGTGGGGCCTGCAGTTCAATAAATGCATTGCTTCCAATAAATTCAAAAGTGTTCCTTTAATTGCCTTCAATTATCAACAAGGTGTATAATTATTTAATTTTTAAAATATGTTAATAGTTGGAAATTAAAGAAGAATAGAAAAAGATGTGTAACGGATAACACTAGAGTATATATGGGTTGGATTTTTTTTAAGGGAAATTGATTACATTAATTCAGATCATGGTGTACAGCCGAATCAACAAACTACTGAATCTTATCAATCCAATTACATTTAAAATCAAAAGATAAAGCGTAGTTAGCAATGGCATGGGAACTTGCAAGCACCACGTTTAGACCACGATTACATTAATCTGCCGTACAACGTATGAACCACATTCCATTTGTGCCAAAAGCGACGTAAACTAGCTGAGAATAAATGCATCAGGGTGAATTCCAAGTTGTGCTATTTAGCAAATTTGAGAACCTCCCATTAGGTAAACACTTTGGCTGTTTCCACTGGAAGCTACCAATCCCTAATGACACCATGAAAATATAACCGATGCATTCAAGGCAAGTACAAAATTTAAGCCAAAAAAATGCAAATGCAAGCAAAAATAGGCCTCCTATGTTTCTTATATTATATTGTATCTTCAATACTCAAATAATGCAGCAACATGAGCAAGAACGGAGAAGGTGACTAACCACAGCAAATCAAGATGAAACATCGCCCGAGCTGACCCTAGCGAGACCCTACAACAGAATCAAGCTTTTTGTCCATTGTTTCTCCGCATTTCAAAATTCAGGATTCACCATGAAGAGCTTTGGGAAGGGTAAGATGGCATGCGTCAGTGCAACCACAATGTAAGATGCATCAAATGTTCATACTATTTACGTTTAACAAGATGCAATTGTATGTTTCGTACCTACTTTAGTATTTAGCAAACAAAGATATAAAGCCAGCAACCACCGGAACCTAACTAGTGACTCAACAGAAGGCATCAAGCAAAGAAACAAGAAGATATTGATTACAGAGTAGAAGCAAACACCAACACTTCATTTCCGCAACATAGATGTGATTCAAAGGTAAAATCTAAGAACATACATTTTACATAGAGATAATTACAAAGAAAACAACACTAAAAATGTAGCAAAAAGCAACAATGGCAATTTCAATTCCCTCATCAGTCAAGAACTAACCTCAAAATCTAGCTGAATTAGATGAGTTATTGTGTTATTTTATGAAGTTTCTGTAAGAGTTATCCCAAGTCGTGTAACAACAAGCACAACGTTCAGTCTCAGAAAATTTCCATCTTTCTAGGGTTCAAGTGAAAGAAGAGCAGATATCATATAATATAACGTCACAGTTTCGTCATCATATTGACACTCATCATTCAAAATAGAGTCAATGGAAGGCGAGTTACATGCAGGCCATGATGAAATTCTAAATACTCAGAAACTCTAGCATAAGAAAGATGAAAATTGAGCCATTTTTCAGACAGCAAAATAGAAACACTGAAGTTCTTCCAACTGATATATTGAGAATCCCTTTAAAATAAATCCTGAATCCAGCAAACTATTAAGTTTCACTTCACATTTTATAATACAATTCAGGTTAATTAGTGCAGAAAAATCAATTTAACAAAATGAACTTCTTGTTGGGAGTTGAGATGTCAATCTAACAACATGTCAACAACTGCAAAATCAAGTTTCAATTAGAGAAATGTTAAAAACGAAAAGATAACGACTATATTTTAATGGACATATTTGAGAATCAAACAACTAGTCACAGTTTACAAACAGACCTAGGCAAGTCTTTTTGTATTTATTTATTACCTTAAACCAAGTTAAGAGGGCATGTTTTAACCTAGTATTTTTCCATTCAAGACCTTAATTAGACCAAACCATCCAATTCAAGGCAACTTGAGTAATTAGAGGAGAATGAGAGCACAAGATAAACTCTCTTGCACTCATTCAACTTTAGTTGATAAGTAACTCCAAAAAGCTATGTTACAAACCAAATTTAATTCTAAAATAAAATTCGTTTGTGAACGGGGGCTAGGTAAGGCAATAACATTATATGCTGTGTTGTTCATCAAAAGTCTACCTTGGACCAGCCCTTTCTTTTTTTTTTTGTTAATCACACTCTAGAAATGATGTACTAGTTGATTGATAATGGACTTTCTAGTGGATATGGATGGAGTGGAATGTTAGGAATTATAGACAACATGCACAGCGGAAATCAAAACTATAATTCCTCTACCAGGATCAAACTTACTCTTAGATGGAATTCATGATCAAGAAATTACCTAGAACGAAGCAGAAAATTCGGTATCTCTGATCACACCACAGCTGTCCAAGCGTCCAGCCTCTAACAGTAATCCACACAGCAAGAACAATCCAAGAACATGGACTTTTTAGAATGGAGATTAGGGTTTCTGTATTATCCTGTGCTAGCAAGTTAATAAAGAACGTATGTGTGAATGTCGTAGTAACCCTAGACCCTAAAACGCTTTATTTATAGATTTCTTACGAAATCCCAGGGCAACCCTAATCTGATTAGAATTCTAAATCCCATGTATAGTATGACCCAATTAATCTTATTAATTAAATCAGTCCATTATGTACACACCCGGTCCAACTATTGGGCCTAGTACACTAATTCCGACATGGAAGTCATGTGATGCAGGATTGCAAGAAAAAAATCGTAATACAAAGAAGCAAATTGAGAAAATCAACTACCAAGAGGCATAAAAAAGGGAGATTTGGTCATCTTGTCTAAGAAGCATGATTCGCACCTATCAAATGATTCATAATCACTTGAGTTCAAGTACCCATGTTTATGTAACTTGGTGATATGTTTTTCAATTATAACAGTCTTTTAATTCTAAAACAAGGCCTGAGGGCAATGATAAATAATATGTTCCTACAGCTAAGGTTGCATGTAGCATCAGCCTGAGATTTGCTCTCATCATGTTTAATTGTTTTCCCAGCGCCTTTGGCCTTTTTGAAACTTTTCTTAAAGGTCTTTTTAGACATCCCCTTAGCGCTCTTTAAGGAGTCTATAGCCAAGACTTGCCCCTGTAATTTACCTATATTAGGTTCAATAGTCTTCAACATATTTAATAGCTCAGAGAGTGTACACTCAATCTTGTTCATATTGAAATTTATAATGAATTGTGAATAGCTATCAGGGAGTGACCGAAGAACCAAGTCAATACTTAATTCATGGTCCATGGCAACACGTAATTGGCCTAATTTTTCAATGTAGCCAATCATCTTCAGTACATGAGCACTAACTGAAGAACCATCTGCCATTACAACTTTGAATAGCTTTTTGGATGTTTCATACTTTTCAGTGCGAGACTGTTCATCATACAACTCTTTGAGATGAACTATCATGGCATAAGCATCTATACCCTCATGTTACTTTTGCAACTCAGGAGACATAGATGCAAGCATCACGCATGTTGTAGTATCATCGTCATCTATATGATGATTGTATGCCTCCAACTGTTCCGAAGTAGCTTCCTCATCAAGAACTTCCGGTATTGGCTGTTCAAGAACATATACAATTTTTTCATACTTGAGAACTATTCTCTGATTGCGATGCTAGCCCAGAAAATTTTGTTTGCTAAGCTTATTGGCATCAAGTATGCCTATCAAGTTAATGTAATTACTCATTGGTCAGTAAACTAAAATGACAAAATATAGAACAATTAATGAATGTGATAAATTAATTTAACATGAACCTTTATTAAATTAATTATACTCGCACTGAATTAGTGATCTCCTTAATATTAATTAATGAAACATTTTCATTTTTCAGTAGGCTAGGGCCCTGTTTGTTTTACTAAAACCTTGAGTTACTCAATAGGCCCTAATAAAACATTCAGGTAAATACTTTATCAATCACATCTTCATCTGACTCCTAGATCATCAAGTAGATAACTAATTATCACATATATCTTATGTATTAACTTGACACGCCTCTAAAATCCTATTTCCCTCAGTCACTCAATAAGAAATAAAACTTTAATTAAATTCGACCCACTATTCCGAAACATTATATGTTTCATAGTGACAAACATCTTCATGAGCAAGCAGCCTTGAGTTACTCAATAAGCTAACATCGATAATGAACTCTGATTTTTTACTATAATAGTGGAAGGCATGTATTAACAATTAATATGAATTTAATATCTTATAGGGGATCAGTCTCATCAACATCACAATTATGAATAAAAATAACATCATACATGCAATCATCAATACATAATCACAATTATTTTTACTATAGTTGGTCAATTCTTGGGAGGACATTGCATTCAATCATCGAATGCTAAATGCCATTGTCTCCATTTTCTGCTTCAACCTATATCCTATGTTAGTTGTCTTCTTGTGGTCTATCTCTAACCTGTATCCTCTACCAGTTGGCACAGACACCGAAATATGGGCACGTATGCCCAAAATAAAATTTAAAACAATTGGCTCACAGGTTCAAAATCAGATAATAGGCACACAGGCCCAACTGGATTAAATAATCGGCTCGAGGGCCTCAACAAGAATGACAGAAAATAATTAGCCATACATTCAACGAATTACATGGGTCGAGTCCATAATCATCCACAAATATTCATCAATACCAAATATTAGTAAACACATCAATTTCTTGATTTGTCATAGTTGACAACAGGTGTCTAAACACTTTAGACAAATAAAAAGAACCAAATGTAGAAATAAATAAATTAATTAATTTCATATTAATAAAATTTCATGACTAATCCAGTGGGTTAATTTCATATATCGTCCCCAACCTTTTGGGTTAGCATCATCTAGGCCCCTAACCTTTTTCTTTCAACACACTGGGTCCTTAACCTTTTATTAAGTCTTGCAAAAGGTCTTTTTGATAGTTTCTGTCAAGTTTTACGTTAAATCCCCGACTGAATTACCATTATACTCTTATTATTTTTAAATTAAAAATAAGGTTTTAAAATATAAAAAATAATATAAAAATTAAAATAAATTTAAAGAAAAAATGGGGAATTCACCCCCAACTGGCTGCTGGAAATGGCAGCAGTTAGCTGCCATTTTCGGTAGCCAAAAATGGCAGTCAAAGGGGGGGAGATCTCCCCCCTATGAGCTACCGTAGCTCACAGGGAGGGGGATCTCCCTTCCCCTCCCATCTAGCTGCCTTTTTTTGCTAAAAACAGCAGCCAAATTGGAGAGGGAGATCCCCTTCCCCCCTCCTCTCCCCACGATTTGGTTGCTGTTTCTGGCAGCCATTTGGCTACAAGAAACAGCAGCCAAATGAGGGGGAGACCCCCGTGAGCTGCCGGAAAATGGCAGCTCACAGGAAGGGAGGTCTCCTCCTACCTTTGGCTGCTTTTTTTAGCAACAAGTTGGGGGGTGAACCCCCCTTTTTTCTTTTTTAATTTTATTTTAGTTTTTATATTATTTTTTTATATTTTAAAACCTTTTATTTTTAATTTAAAAACGATAAGGATATAATGGTAATTCGATCGAGGGTTTAACGGAAAACTTGAAAAAACCGTCAAAAGGACTTTTTGCGCGACTTAACGAAAGGTTAAGGACCAAGGGTGTTGAAAAAAAAGGTTAGGGACCCAACTGATACTAACCCCAAAGGTTGGGGGACGATATGTGAAATTAATCTTAATACAATTAATCAATCAATTTTATTAACTAAATGGGACAAACAAAATAACTTTTTATTTTGTTATTAGTATTAAAGTCATACTTTGATATAAGTTTTAGAAAGTCTTTAGAGTTTAAAACATGTTTAAAATAAGTCAAAATTTAACCTTTTATCCAAATAATTAACTTTTGGCAAAAATAAATTTAATGAAGTTTAAATTTTGACTCAATTGATAAAGTCAAAAATTTTAATTTAAAAATTTTACAAAAAATTAAGTTAAATTCAAAAACCCTTGATTTGTCAATTTAGTAAAAGATGAGACTGATTCAAAAATTTCAAAAATTTCAGGGACAATCTTTGAGTTTCCAAACATAAAGGACCGACTTTTTAATTTCTGAAGTTGCATTGGCTTCCCTTAACACAGCTTGCTGTAAAATTTTAGAAATTGCACAATAGTCCCCATCTCCAAGAATCAACAGTAGCTAGGGTTTGGAACCCTAGCCGCTACCCGCAACAAAGGCATGCCATGCAGCTCTCTGTGCTCTTCCGATCTCGTCTATCTGCGGGCGTTGTCCAGAAGCAGCGCCTAATACTTCTGCGTACAGTAGCAGGCTGCTGCGACTACTACTGTTCGCAGCAGCCTACCTTTACTGCTACTGCAGTGTTCTGACGCTGGACCAGTAGCGCTGTTGTTGCGGTTGTAGTGGCTGTCTGGCCGCTGCAGCTGCCGTGATGTATCGCCGATACAATTCCAGCGGTGAGCCGCCACAATAGAGCCAGTGCATTTTTTTTTCCAGTTTAATTGAAAGTTCAAATCAAATTCAAATTTTCAATATACAATTAAAAACCCAAAATCGAATTCGGAATTCATTATTTCGCAAATAATTTTCGTTGACAATTACAAGAAATCAAATTGATATGAAACAATAACAATTATTGTTACATATATAATAATGAAATCCAACAAGATGCAAGGTAGTTCTAATACCATTGTTAGGAATTTTAGACAATATGCACAGCGAAAATAAAAACTACAATTCTTATATCAGGATCAAACTTGCTCTTAGATGGAATTCGTGATCAAGAAATTACCTAGCTAGAATGAAGCAGCAAATTTGGTGTCTCTAATCATACCAAAAATGTTTAAGCGTCCAACCTCTAACGGTAATCTATACAGCAAGAACAATCCAAGAATACGAAATTTTCACAGTGGGGATTAGGTTTTCTATATTATCTTGTGCTAGCCAGTTAATACAGAACGTTTGTGTGAATGTCGTAGTAACACGAGACCCTAAAGCGCTTTATTTATAGTTTTCTCATGAAACCTAGTGCAACCCTAATATGATTAGGATTCTAGAGCCCATGTATGGTCCGTCCCAATTAATCTTATTAATTAAATCAGTCTATTATCTATAAACTCGGTCCAACTATTGGGCCTAATGCACTAATTCCAACATGGAAGTCATACGATGCAGGATTGCAAAAAAAATGAAAAAATCATAATATAAAGAAGCAGATTTAGAAAATCAACTGCCAAAAGGCATAAAAAAGGAGGGACATTAAGTTTTCCACAAGGGAGTAGGCAACACAGATGAGAAAATACTAATATACGACCATTTCCAACCCTAAATACAGTAAAAACATCACAACTTCACGTCTATCTTAACAAATAATCTTCAACTCATTGCACGGGATGAAGTCTTCCATTATTTTTCTTATTTTATAATTCTCAAAATAATTTATTTGAAAATCATTAATTATCCAATTACTTAATCTAGTAGTACTAAAATTACTATATAAAATGTCATATTTAATTGATCTCTATGTCTCACAAAGATATTCCACTATTCATTTTCTGTGCACCCTAAATTATATTCCACTTTCCCTAACTAATTTTTTAATTTGCTAATATACCCTTATTTTTGTGCATCATAATCAACAAAAATGAACAATTAAAGTCAGACATTCAATATTTGACCCCCCCCCGGCCCAAAAAAAAGTTAGACGTTTAATAAATATAAGGGTATATTAGGAAATTTCAAATTATAGTTTTCCAACAATATTTATTAAGTTTTCTTGTTCTATTTTAAAGATAAAAGGGAAACATCTTTGCGAGACGTAGAAAGTAATAGCTAGAGTATTGAATTTTAAATTTTAAAACAATCATTAGAATTAATATCACAATCAAGAAAATGTGAAATTGAACGTCACTATTTTAAAAAAAAAAAAGTACATAACATAAAAGAAGTAATAAAAAATTAATGATAAAAATTAAAAGAACTACAAATATATTACCTGTGAAGTATTTTTGTTGATTATGCACAATATATAATGACAACCATGCACAATAATAATAATAATATATAAGAAAACTAAAAAATTGATTAGGGAAAGTGGAATAATTTGGGGTGTACAAAAATTCACCCCTTTACCCAGGCGCCAAAGGCCCACGCCTTCTTTATGTCATGGTAATTTTTTAATTTTTTAATATACTCTTACTACTGTGTATGCTAATCAACAAAAATAAACAATTAAAATAAGTCAGTCAATATTCCACCCCACCCCCCACCTGCAACAAAAAAAAGTAAGACATTCAATAACAAAATTTTCTTCCAACAATATTTATTAAATTTTCTTGTTCTATTTGAAAAATAAAAGGGAAACATCTTTGTGGGATGAAGGAATAATAACTAAAATATTGAATTTACTAATAAATTTTAAAAGAATCATTAAAATTCATATCACAATGAAGAAAATGTGAAATTAAATGTCGCAATCAAAAAAAAGTACGTAACATAAAAGAAGTAATAAAAAATTTATGTTAAAAATTAAAAGAACTACAAATATATTGCACGAAGATAGGGCTGGTTTTGGGTGAATTTTCCCGTCGGGTAGTACCCAAACCGTAGCTATTCTTCTTCTATTCTTTTTAAATATAATGAAATAGTTAAAAAAAAAAAAAGAAATGATTGAATAATTATGAAACTTTAATCAATATTTTTGCTTATAAAACTACAATAAGGATATTGCCAGAGTTAGTTGTCTTTTGAACTTTCGTTAACCTTATTATTTGTTATCAAGTTACAACAATTTACTCTTATCTAATTGTAGCTTTATTAGAGCATCTATATTGATAGTGTTAAAATTAACTATCCATATAAGAAAAAATAGAGTTTTTAGTGATTGTTAAAGGACACATAAGTAAGTTAAATTTAACCGATATGCCCTTAGGCACGGTGATACAACATATAGAAATCACACTTGGAAAGGTGGACAATTAGTTAGAGCAGCGGATGCTGTAGCGAAACTAATTGCAAAAGAGGGGAAATCAATCACATTAAAATTACCTTCTGGGGAGGTCCGTTTAATATCCAAAAACTGCCGGACAAGTGGGGAATGTTGAGGAGAACCAGAAAAGTTTGGGTAGACTATTAGTTTGTGTCACATTAATGATTTTAACAAAGAGTGTTAAATTTAATTATCAATTCAATAGTCAAATGGTGTGCCAATCACAATTCAATTACAATAAAAAAAGAAGAAATAATCTACATATTAATTAATCCACTTAAGTCTCAGTACCTTTTGTACCGCGATTTTCCTGTCTTTTTTTATTTTGTAAATTTAAGGTAACTGTTCTTTTTCTTCTTAATAAAATTTTTTGTGAAACAATTCAGAGAAGAGTTAAACATGTGACAATTAGGTTTAACAACTAAACTTTAACCATTTTATCCATTTATTTTGTTTATTAATCTTTTTTACTAATAATTAAAATACCAAATCTGAAATATCAATTCTAAAATAAACTCTAATCCGTCATAATTCGTTAATTCGCCATCTTTACTGTGTGTATTGGTGAGTTTAAAATTATTTAAATTTTTCAATGCATTTTACTTTTTTTTTAATTTGTTAGTTTTATTAGTAATTTTTAAAATGAGACGAATAAAAGGTATTTTTTCATTATTGTATATATATACGAAGGATTATGTGTAAGAATGTATA
The DNA here is from genome assembly GCA_963692815.1 of Nyctanthes arbor-tristis. NCBI lineage: Eukaryota > Viridiplantae > Streptophyta > Magnoliopsida > Lamiales > Oleaceae > Nyctanthes > Nyctanthes arbor-tristis. The sequence goes on along the minus strand of CAVNYN010284871.1, from coordinate 9,380 downwards.
TTGTCTTTTAAACGATCTTAAACTTTACGATTACTAAGTTCATTGAGTTTATTGATTCAATTAATATATACTTGTGTTTTTATATTTTCTATAGGGATGTAAATATAATATTACAGATTTATGTTTAACTATCTAATAATATATTTTAGTAAGTTTTTCTACCTGTGCAACGCACGGGTGGTTCAACTAATATCAAATAAAGTGTTAAGTTTATTGTTAACTTTAACAATAAAACTAACTTGTTAAATTAAATATTTTTAGCTACTACTTTAATATCATCAATGTAAGTTGTTTTTAGAGTTGTTAACTAATAACTCCACTAACAACCTACTTTAATACTACTAATGTGGATGCTCTTAGTTTATACAATTGGGACTTTTGAAAAATGCCGCACAAACATCTCACAATTAGAAAATGAATAATTCTAAATGGACAACAATATAGACAAAAAGGTTGATAAAAATGATAAGTGGCTCGTGTAATTGAGATTGATGTAAAAGTGATATGATGTATTAAAAAAAATATTGTCATGTATTAATTTTATTTAAATTTTTATATCCCTTTATGTTCTTATAGCACAACTCTTGAAAAATCCGTTCTAAAGTAAATGGTTGCTCGTGTATCGTATTAATACGGCCCAAATATGCACAATTAAAAAGGTAAAATAAGGGAATTAAAGTTTTTTTAACACTCCTTACGAAATATAAGGTATGGAATGGTAATTTTTGAAAAATCAGATAAGCACCACACACCCTGTCTTCTCCCTCCCCCACGTTGGTTTCTCTTCCATCGTCTCTCTCTCTCTCTAAAATCACATACCCAAAACTTCGATCGCCACCGTTGCACGCCTCCACTACCACCACCCCGACGCCCCATCTCTCTGAAGCCGTTGCATCGCCAGCGCCGGCGCTGCCGCATGTGTAAAAAAAAAAAAAAAGAACATAAGTGATTTTTACTGATATAAAATCATTAAATTCGCCAAATGGATTGGTGATTTTATCATATTCAGATACGTTGAGAAGAAAAGGGCAAACACTGTGCTTGGTTTCTATCTCAATGGTCACTACTTTTTTCCAATCTAAACTCTTTTTTTAAGTTGATTTTATTATAGGGTTGTGATTAGCAGCCTGTTTGGATTGTGTTGCTGTTTTCTTTGCTGCGAGACTTGCGAGTGCTGCTTGGATTGCTTGTGCTGCTGCCTTTAGACTTTAGAGTGCTTTCGGTAGGGATTGGTGGGTGGTTATGGTGATTATAGTATTTTTTTGTCAGAATTGTGATGCTTGTAATGTTTTGTAGTGATGGTTTCGGCGAGTTGTAGTATTTTTAGTGAGTTGTGGTGGTGGTGTTGTAACCGGTGGTGGTAGTGGGTGGTTGGTAGGGTAAAGTGGTCGTAGTGATGTTTTGTCGTGGTTGTTTCGGTGAGTTTTTATATTGTTGTGACTCGGTGTTTTGATTAATTGTGTTTGTTGTGTGTCAGTATTTTGGTGAGTTGTGTTTAATGTGGCTCGATGTTTTGGTGAGTTTATTTGTTGTGACTTGGTATTTTGACGAGTTTTGATGTGACTCGATATTTTGACGAATTATAATTATTGTGTTGTAATATTTGTGGTATCACAATATAAAAACACTTAAACACCAGATGTTTCCAAAAAAAAGTTTAATGTAACTTAATTTTAAAAACTGTGTAAAAAAATTATATTTTTCAAATTATCCTAATTCAAAAAGTAATACTGGGGAGGATTAAGGAGTTAGCTCAGTGGATAAGAGTTTCTGAAGAAGTTTCGGGTTCGAGTCCTACCATCCCTCCACCTCACCCCCTTGTCAAAAAAAAAAAAGTAATGCTGGCCGCTTTTGTTTCTTCATCACTCCGGCCCATGTGGCCTATTTTATTAGCATTTCTTTTTTTCTTTGGAAGAAAATAATTAACGATTGAAAATTTTCTCAATTTTTTTTAGCTAAGGCATAAATAAAGTTAAATAATGATTATTTACATTTATACACACTTGACTAAGAGCCAATAATAAAAAGTCATGTTTGGTGTAACTTCTTTAATTATAAAGTCAAATACAAAATAAATTTATAGATTTACATAAAAATTGGATCGCGTGTAACTATTTGTTTTAAAAAATCACCTAATGATAGCATTTATAACAAAAGTGAGTTAGAATTGGCTATAAAAAATCACGTTCTATATAACTTTTTAATTAAAAAGTCGAATATAGATTAAAATCATAAATCTACACAAAAATCAAGCGACGGGTAATGTTTTGTTTAAAAAGTTTCATAATGATTGTTTGACATCTACTACATATGTGACTTAAAGTCGGTTGTAAAAAGTCCCGCTCCATGTGACATTTTCAATTAAAAAGTCACATATAGACTGAAATCATAGATTTATGGACAAATCTCATGTCATGTAACTTTTTGTTTTAAAAGTTTGCAAAATGATTATTTGACATTTACACCTTACATGACTTAGAGTTGGTTTTAAAAAGTCACATTCCACATAACTTTTCATTAAAAAGTCGCATACAAATTAAAATTCTATATTTGCATAAAAATCGCGTGCCATATAACTTTTTGTTTTAAAAAGTCACATAATGATTATTTTACACTTACTCCATATGTAATTTATAATCAGTTGAAAAAGTCACGTTACGTGTAACTTTTTCAATTAAAAAATCGCAAATTAAAGAAACTAAAATCCTACATTTACATAAAAATCACGTGTTGTGTAATTTTTCAATTAAAAAGTCACCTACATATATTGAAAAGTCCAATTATTTTACTATTTAATTAGCTAAAATATTAAAATACTATTTAACTTCTTTGTCAATTTCGGTTTGCTTTGAAATCAGCTAAAATCGGTACTTGTGCAAGCACAAAGGTTGTGGCCCTGCTCTCTCAAAAAAAAAAAAAAAAAAACCTTCAAGACAATTAGCCAAGGTAGTCTCAATTTACATCTGATCTATGGCCTCAATTTGTTCATTTATCATTATACAAAATATACGTGTACAGTTAGATGTTGAATTTTCAAAGTTCTAGCTAGACATAGGCAGTGGAACAAAAAAAACTCATTCTTGCGGTATGACTATGCTGGCAAACTAAACATTTTAATCTTCATGCCGTGTGTCTAAAGTTTTGAGTTATATTGTTATACCATTTGAGTATTTGTTAATTGTTCTTCATACTTTATCCCTGATATTAGAATTTAGAAGCATAATGCATGTGGGCGCATTCATGTTTCTCGCTTTCTCATAATACCCTCTACCACTAACTTTCGCATATGTTGTGAACAATATCGAATTTCTTATTCCATTGAAATGGTTTTAGAGTTGTGCTCGAAAAACACAATAGAAAACCTGTGCATTGGTATTAGAAGTGAATTATTGCAGAGAATTCAGCAGTTGAAGACTAAAATATCTTGTATGTATTATGATTCTATTTTATTTGAAATTATGAGGTTTTATGATTCCTTGTTACCTTAATGAATAATTTCCTTACTTTTTCCTAAGAATTCTTACTTAACTTTTTCTTCTTTTATTTATGTGTTAGGTCGGGGACGGGGCACGCGATCACGGCCCAAATGGTTGGCCGTTTGATTAAAAATCATGTACTATTATTATTTAATTTAAAAAAAACGACAAATTATTAGTATTCTCAGTACTCGAATCTGGGTTGTTCAACAATTTGTTTACTAGCTTGTTTACTTCTTTTTAAATTGTGTGTTTTTTTTTACATGGAAATTTTAAAATAATAATAATAATCTGGGAGGGTTGTTGGGATTTTTCCCGTCCCTGCCCTGATTCAAACGGGGTTCAAGGTAGGGGAAACGTAAACAGGGCAGGGTGCGGGGAAGGAAAAACCCGACCCCGCCCGGACCCCGTCCCATTGCTATTCCTAGTTTTACTTAACTACTCTCTTCGTGTCTCAATTATTGTCTTTTTTTTTTTTTTTAATTATTCTATAGTACGTCTGATTAAAGGGTGGAAAAGGAATTGAAATTGATTTTCCATAGAAAATATTTTCCCATCTTCCCCATGGGAATTCATTTTCCTAGATTTCAAGGAAAATCTCCACTTTTTGTCTTAAGATGGAAAAATATTTTCATCCAAAATAAAGCTATTTTTAATTAGACTAAGAAAATTTATATGGAAAATGACATTTCTCATGGAAAACAATTTGCAATCAAACGCACGTAGTCATATTTCTAATTTGAAAACTTATTTTTTGTTTTATTTCATTTTATTTTACCAAAATAACCTTATTAAGTATGTTTAGTACTCCATCCAACCAAAGTGTGTTTAGTACTTCATCCAACCTACAAAGATAGACTTGCTTATGGTTTTCCACATATTAAGAAAAGTCAATTAGTGTTGTCTAAAAAGTAAAGTTTAAGAGTTTTTTTTCCACTCTTTCATTTACTAGTTATTTTACTTTAATACTTCTATTTTGTTAATAACAATACACATTAAATATGAATATATAAGAAAATTAAAGTTTTAGCTACATTCTAAAAGAAAAGTGACATATGTTTGTAAGACAGAAAGGAAAGGAATACATGTCTATTTTTATGAGACGGGGGAGTAATAACTATTACTACTTCCGTTCCAAAAAGATGACCCTATTCTTTTTTCACATAAATTGAAAAAAGTTCATTTAATAGTCGGGTAATTATATTGCAACCACAATAACTATTTCTTACACCACAAATTTTTTATTTGCTTCGATATCCTCCCTTAAAATTACATTAAGACCCTCATTTTAGTATTCTTTAAATAATTTTTTTTCCATCTTCCACCACAATTTATAATGATTTAATCATTTATTTTATTATTTTATTTTCTTTTACCTTTCCTCCCAATTCGTTTTCAACGCCGACATATTGTATCGAAAACGAATGGTAGTTCATCTATCTTTTTTTCCATCTGCCATCACAATTTGTTATTATATCTAGTGCTAGTTGAGAATCGTGCTTTGCACGATCTCTAGTATAATTTTGAGACTGGTTTTATAAAAATAACACTTCTTTTATTATGACATTTATGTTAATTATGTTAATGAGAAGAAAATAGTTTATCGATTTCTACTAAATTTTAAGAATTACAAAAGAACACTAAAATTTTTTATGTCATTATTATCGTGTAAGTCTACAAATAAAGGAAACGAATTTTGGTCGAACAGCTAACATTGTTTAGAGGCAATAGCACCTTTTACATTTTTAAATTCCTTGCGTAGTCTGTTAATTTTTGCAAGTCAATTTATTTATAATTTTTTAACGACTACGACGTAGTGAAATTTTTTTGTTTGACTTGTACCCTATTGTAAAATATACTATCCTAGCCAATAATTATATTATTACTAAATTAAAATAGTAAAATATTATTTTAATAAATAACTCTTTGGAAGTTATAGAAAATTTCTAAATGGTTATAACTTTATAGAAAAACATTTGCAAATTTCTAGGTGTTACATATAAGTTAAACAAATTTATTTGATAATCTGGGATACTAATCATTTGATCATAACCAAAAGAAGTAAATTGGCAACCACATTATACATATTATTTGAAATTTAATTGACATAATATATATAGAATAAAAAATAACTTTATCAAAAATAAGAGTTTTTGAAAAAAGTGTCATGAGTAGTAACAAAAAACTTTTATCTTTTATAACTGCGAAGATGTGTATGTATAGAAATATAGATAGATATTCATTTTTTTTCCAAAAAAATAAACTCAACAAAAAAAAGTCAAAAAATCTAAAAGCAGGCAAAAAAAAAAAGAAAAGAATGAATGAAATCAAAATTTAATTGAATTTAATTGACATAATATATATATAGAATAAAAAATAACTTTATGAAAAATAAGAGTTTAAAAGAAAGAGCCATGAGTGGTAAGAAAAATACTTTTATTTTTTATAGTGAAAATGTTTAAAACCTCTCTTTTTATAATTGTAAAGATGTGAATGTGTTGAACTTAGATAGATATTCATTTTGTCCAAATAAATAAACTCAAAAAAAAAGAAGGCCAAAAAAATCAAGAAACAACTTTTGTATCCAAAATAAAGGGAAAAAAATATTTAAAATAAAATAAAATAAAAGAGAAGAAAAAGAAAAAGAAAAAAGAAAACATCAACAAAACATCAAGATGATGCCCTATGAACACTAGCTGTTATTCCTCTCTTTTAGAATTGTAGAGATATCTCCAATTCCTTGAATTTTTTTACCCCAGCAGGAACCAAATAAAACCCAAAACGGTGATGATAAAAATTAAAAGCAAATGGAAAGAAAATGACTTTCAATTTAATGGACAAATGAATTTGAAGGATATAGGAGTGATGGCTTCTGTAATTTTTTTTTTTTATATTAGATTTTTGTAACAAGTTAGAGCTAATCAAAAGAAGACGGAGTACATGTGACGCTTAAATTTCTAGTTCATTAATAAGAACTTGAATTGATAGAGATGGTTGCAGTGGGTTGAATGCTCGAATCTTCAATGGTGTTGTCTCAAATTGAATAGCATGCAAGTCTGGAAGATTAAACAGAATGTGGTGGGAGAAGAGAAAATCAAGATGAAATTATATTTATTTTTAAACTTTTAAAAGGTAAGTTTTTAGGGTAATTATATTGTGGTGTATCAATCAAAATGATAAGTTATTTGTGATGAATATATAATGTTGTACAAAAAATAATTTTGGCAACGGTGATAAAATCACCCTTAATGGTATTAAAAAAATAAATTTTAGCATTATTTACCTATTATATAATTTTATTTATTAATTACTTCACTTTAATAATTCTATTTGTTTGATAACTATACAAAGTAAATCAAGGCATATAATATTGAATAATGTTATTTAACACCGCTGCTACTGCTTGACACCATATTAAAGCGGCATTGAATGATAAATTAAATCAAATAAGTCATTTATTCATTCATTTAATTTCACTTACCATTCAATGCCACATTAGTTGTCACATAGACTGACTAGTGTCAAGCACTACTGATGCAAAATAATATTATTCTATAATATTTCAAACTACTTTTTAAAAAGGAAACTGAATCATATTTAAAGACAAACAAAAAAGGAAAACTAAACTATCTTTTTAAAACAGAGGTAGTAATTTCATTAAGGCCACGTTAAAAAATCAATTGTAGAATTTACTTTTCTGAAAATATTTTGAATCATAATACGAATGACAAATTTCAACCGTGATCATCAATAGAAACAGTTCTGGTCTACGTTCGCATAAACTAGAAACAGTTCTGGTCTACGTTCGCATAAACCGTAGCTTCAACTTTGACATCTCACTGCACAAATCCATATACACAAGTTGAATTATAAGGTACACAAAGCTATATTTACATCTTGTACTATACTAGGGAAGAAACTGATTGAAAACATGGGAGACCCACTAATAGGAATTGAAGACATGGGAGACACTAACATGACACGCCATTAAACCACATGGGTCTTGGCATGTAAGTGGATACCAAAAACCAAGCAATCTTTCATATTGTTAATGGATACATTTTGTAATCCATAAAATGTACAACATATATAGGAAGGAAAGAAAACAATAAACTTCAGGTACGAGGTTTCACAAACTGAGTTTCAGGTATCAGGAACATCATCAAGGATAAAAGGACCGAGTTTCCCTGTCCTAAACAAAGTAAGGAACTTCTTCGACACCATGGTACGAGCCTCTGATGCTTTGTGAGGTATCTTTAGTGCCGCCTGCAATGCTTCAAACTGCTGGTCTATTAGTCTTCCTAGATCGTCTTCCTCATCCAAGTTTCCGTTGAATTCCAAGAGAGTTGTGCATAGCGTACGCTGGACTTCAGTTGTGACATCCTGACTCAGATAATTAAAGAGAAAAGTAGTGTTAATGAAAAATACATCTCGTCCGAAGAAATCGTGATGAATTTTCAGAGATCATTTCACTTCAGAACAATGATTGTAATCAACCCGCTAAGCCTGCATACTTTACCAAGAATCAATTAGTCACGTATGGAAAGCTTGAAAAAGATTACCTCAATATAGTGCATGTCAGATTTACTGGGAGGCTTCCTCTTCTTCGGCAGAAGATCCTTGAGATTGTAACTGGGTTTGGCATCAAATACCTGGTGATGATTTTCACCTTCTCTATCAATGAAATGCTTCCAGTGGAGTGGAGTGCCTCGAGTGTTCAGAAGCGCCAGTAAATATTGAACAATACGCTCTTCACCAACTACAGAATCTTTCACAGACCCTGCACAAGATGATAGTATTTAGTGCTTTCTTATATATCTACTAGAAGAAGAAAACTTCCCATTCAAGAGAAAATAGGAGTCCGTTTTATCTGCCATGACAAGAAGCATATAGTGCGAACGAGGAAATTTGTACAATGGTCTCTTACCGCTTAAATCCATTTTGACATTCCAATTATTATGCTAGATTAGTTTATCCAATGGGAAGTGTCTTCCGGATGAAGCTATCTACAATCATATCAGATATGAACTTATATCCGATCTTGAAATCAAAAGTATAATTACCGATGTTTCAAAGGGCACGCCTAGGCTTGAGGTATGCTCATGCGTTACACAACAGTCGCTCCTTGCCGCATCTAAATTAAAGGAATGGCTCTGACAACTTCTCATGCCATACACCTTTTAGAGTACCCGTAGTTAATCTAAGCCCCCATTGGTTTCCTAATTTTAAAACAAAACTGGAACTAGTGGAAATGCATGGCAAAGGAATGTGCAGTACAGATCGGAAGAGCGTCGTACAAAACATATGAATAAAATTGATTTGACAAAAAATATGTTCATAGAAATGATTTGATCAGATGCTGTCATAACTCATATTCATTCCGTCCCACAAAAGTAGACACATTTTTATTTTCACATGGATTGAGAAAATCTTAACTAATGTTATTGGAAAAGCAAGATTTTCATACAACTTATCTAAAATACCCTTAATTATATCAACAATTTACGTTGAGTTAATATACGATGTACATAAGGAAAATGAAAAAGTAATACTCTCTTAATAAAGCAAGTGGGCTATAATTTGGGACAAACAAAAAGGAAAAATGAGCCTATTTTGTGGAGTAACCTTTATATTCATATGTAATATAATTCCGAAGTCTTCAAATACAGAGCAAGTGAATTATTCAGTTGACTATTAAAATTGAAGATGATATGAACCTGCCAACACGACGCTCTTCCGATCTCCAGTTTCAATGTCTGGTATACTTGGAACCAACACTCCTGGAGTGTCCAAAACATATATGCTGGGTTGATGCGCGATCTGCATGCAATTAAATGAAACCTTAAGTGAAAGCCACTGGAACTCAATTGCTGAAGAAATGGAAAGATCGGAAGAGCACACGTC
>CAVNYN010284869.1:0-44271 GCA_963692815.1 Nyctanthes arbor-tristis | reverse complement strand
ATTATCTGGGTTTGAATCCCCACAATGCCCGTCTTCTAATCCCCATTTGTACAAAAAAAATAGATAAATAAAGAGCCAGTTGTGGGCCCCATAGTCATTACTCCCCTATCGGCGTTATTTTCTTCTTCCTCTGGCAGTACCCAACTACCTAATTTCTCTTTCTTCCTCCGACAGTACGCAACTCTTTCCCGCTGAATTTTGTCATTTTGTGTGTCTCTTTTTTTTAAATTTTATTTTCGTTGTGTCCTTTTTTTCTTCTTACTCTAACAGTACCCAACTACTCCATTTCTCTTCCTTCCTCTGGCAATACGCAACTTTTTCCCGCTGATTTTAGACCACAGATTTTTGAGTTGGTCTTCTCTTCTTCTACTCTCTTCCATTGTGCTCCTTCTCCCCTATACTTTTGCTCGTTGACGCCTCACTCCGTTTCTTCTCCGTCCACCAGCTCCACCGATTAAGGTAAAAAAGCATCGATTTCTCTCTATTTTGAGTTGGGTTGGTTAGTTATTTTTTCGATTTTATGTGTTTTAAATAATATTTTTCTTGTTCATTTGCGCTTGATTTTTATTTTAGATTTTGGGGTTTTTGTTCAAGCTTGAAGTTTCATGAATGGTTACGAGGAGTCGTTGGTTTTATTTGTTGCTGTCTTTTTTCAATTTTTTCGGACGCTGGGAAATTGTCGATCTCTTTCTGTACTATTGCTCGGTGTATTTTTGTTGTTCTTTATTTCCTTTGTTTTGGGGCTTATTTGAGCACTGTATTGATGGGTTTGTTCGGTTGTGGTGTCATTGAGTTGTTCAACAATCTTGATAGGTCAATTGCTTGGGTTTTTATCTATAATACATTATTATGTAAATGTATTTGATAATATAATGGGTATATGAACAGAGAACTTTTGGAAAACTTAAATGTGGTGTCAAGATTGAAAAGGTAGTAGTAATACATGTTTTGCTTATAAGGTGAAGTGAATTGGTTTTGAGTTTTTTTTTTTTTTGGGTGTTTTGTGAGGGATATTTATGAATTCTTATGTAGGCCTTTTTCCCCTTTATCATTTTCAGTTTGGTTTGAAAGAAGTTAAAATCGGTACTCAAAATTTTATCTATGTAGGCACAAGGTTGTGACTTTGCTTTCTTTCTTGGTGAAAAACACCTTCAAGAGAATTAGCCAAGGTACTCTGGATTTCATTTTTCCCCTAAATATTTTGTTCTTGAAAATACTTTGTTGCAAGTAATTGCTGATTTTTTTCCTTGGGTTCTCAAATTTATTTTCTATTTTTACCCTCGATCTCACTGTTAGAAGCTCTTTGATCCAGAAACTTTAATTTTAAAGAAAAAAGTATTTTGAAGTTTACAGACTCTTAGTTACAGACGCACTTTACTGTATTTGCTATCCTAGGATTATGTGCAACGTTCTTTTCAACGGACACACTGTAGATGCCGACGAGTGAGAACAAATTACAGATGAATCATCCTCCGCATCCTTGGCCATCTTAATTCTTAGGTACTCAATCGATCATTTTTATCTTTGTCCATTTTTTACTACTTTTCTTTTTGGCCCCTAGTATTTTAACTTGTGCTTATAATTTTTATCTTTTGATTGATGCCTTGATGAAGATTGTTCCCTAAATTTGCTTGTGGTAAGATTTTTTTTAAGTTTTTAAATCTAATATTTTGAAGTTTGAAGATGTGAGACTGCTCATTTTTTGTTATATTCTGATTTTTTTTATATGTTTAGGACTATTTGATTAGAGCTGGACCAGTTAAAGATGGATCAGTTGGGCAAGTATTATGTATTATCTCGGTTCCTTTAAGTTATTTTTCATGTAGTTAATCATGGAGTTGCTCTTTATTCATTGTAGATAATCAGTTGGGCATGTATTATTATTATGCACATGAAAATGTAGATTTTCACAAAATAGATTGCAGGAACTGATCAAGAAATATGAAGTTCATGTTTCAACTACCACTGCTACCTTCATTCTTATTTGATTATTGTTAGTGTTGACAACGTGTTTTGTTTAAAAATAGAATTAGATGTTATGAGAATGAGTGGTTGAGATTTGTGCAACACGTCAAATGTGTAGATGTGATTTTGTTTTTAAATAAAAATGGTTTGTGAATGTAACCAAGTGAAATTTTGTAACATCCCGCAAAAATTTAACAACGAATTAAGCAAAAGGATAGTATTTTGATGATGATGGGGAAATCCTTGAATTTCAAGGTTACACGATTTAACGCCAAGAAGTAGAATGTGACCATATAACCATATTGAATCGTGAAGTTACAAGATTGTCAAGAATTGGAATGTAACAACGTAATTGTATTGAATTGCATCAATTGAAAGGATATAAGATTTGTCACTCGAATAAATGCCAAAAATTTGAATATGGTAACATGATCGTATGGAATTGCATTAGTTGTCACTTAAATAGATGCCAAGAATGGGAATGTGACAACGTGATTGAATTGAATTGCCTCCATTGTAAAGTTAAAAGATTGTTACCCAAATGAATGCCAAGAATTAGAAGATAGTCATTGCCAATATAACCGCTATTTTGACAATGAATTAGAAGGTGATTATTAACAATTTGAGCGACATTTTAACAATGAAATTGGATAACCACGTGAATTGTATAAATTATGGTACAAGGCTAAAAAATTGTCACTCGAGTGATGCCTCGAGACAACAATGTAGTTAGTGGTTAACATTAATTGAAGTTTAACCACCTAATTGTAAAATTATGTTAAGTAGAAGGTCTCAAATAACATAGCTCAAAATATCATAACTTAATTATAAGACAATACAAAGTATAAGGACTTCTCGAGCAATAAACCTATGAATCTCATTTTGCCATACTGCCTCCTGAGGTGTACGGCGCCACATTGCGCAACGTGTCTCATCTTGGTTGGTGGAACTCAAAAATTTATTAAAAACAACTAAATTCAGATATTTTCTAACGATTGTAAATAGGGGTGGAAGGAGGTGAGGATTTCTCAACCTTCCAACTGACCCTTTCTCCCTTCCTGATCTCCACATCCATAATCTTGTCTCTTTTTTTCAATACTTTTACTTCTTAATAAATAACAAGAGCTTCAAAAAAATAAAAGAAATTCGTCCAAAAGGGGTAAAAGGATAGAAATAACCTTTAAAATCTATCAGAGACTTAGTTTTGTATTTGGAAAAGACCCAACTTCTTATATACAAGAAAACCAACTTGAAACACTACTTTGATCAAGAAAGATGAAGGTTTTGAAGGCATTTGTCACCAACTCAAAGAATCTTTGGAAAAATCAGGTTAAAGATGTGAGTAACTAATACTTTGATTCTATTTTAGCATTCTTGAAGTTTTGATAAGAAAATCATGGTTTTGATTGAAGTTTCCATAAGATGAACATGGATTTTGATGCATTTAAAAGAAAGATTGATTTATTATATTTGAATCACTAGTTGCTCTACTCGCTTTGTCTTTGCTTTACTTTGTTGCCATACTAGGAGTCATCTAATGACCGAGATGGGCAACGATTAGTGTGGCATTTACTTTGCTATTTTTTTTGGAATTCCAGTAGGGGTCAACTGGGATTTGAATGTCAATCCACTTAAATGTACATGTCCATGATTGAATTGAAATTAAATGATATGATTCTTGCACGCGCTACGGGTAGCAGTTTAACTAATGATAGAGCTTTTTTGTGCATTTAAAAGATTTGTGCATGCAATAGTTTTCTTGAAAAAGAAAGGCGAATTAAAGGATTTTGTTACATACTGAGTACTTTGTACTCACTCCTCCTTTCTAGAATTTTGTAGATGATTAAAAACATGATATTTGAAAAGCAAGGCAAGCCATGAGTTGGAGCATGCTAGTTTTGCATGTAGTGAAAGCTTATTCTTGACACTACTATAAATACAATTATGAGTTTCATACCTTCTTGTGTTAATAAGTATGCCCACCTCTCTATAATATCTATCTTACGCTTTGTAACATATAAGACAGAATGAATGTATAGACTTTGTAATAATTTGAAGCTTACTTTTCACTGTAAAAGCTTTCTAATGGTTTGGCTTGTTTTAGTAATCAATAGAGTATACCTATCAATATAACTTGTGTGTTCTTTACATTTTATTGAAAAACCTACTTCTAAAGGTTTTTCAAATTTAACAACTTGGTAGTTTAAGTAATTAGCTTTATAGAACGTTAAAGTCTATAAGATAAATACAATTTGTTCGTCTTGTACGTCTCGTCCCTGCTATTTGTATTGAAACTTTCACTATAGAATTCGTTAATTACTATAAGATATTCAATAACATTAGAAAATTAGTGAGGGCGTGACAAGAATGGTATCAGAAAATTAGCGAGGGCGTGACAAGAATGGTGTCAGAGCAACGTTCCAGGGGCATTACATGTATAATCTATTCCGCGCGAGGCATCAATCAACTGGCTTGCAAGTAAGTTACTACTTACTAAGCTTATGAATAATTTGTACGGATTATACTTATTAGCTACATGGTAAAAAGCTATGGTAAATATAAGTCAAATGACATGAAATCCTTTGGTATATTGATTTGATCTTCCTTAAAAAGTTAGAAAAGTTTGATCGTACCAACTCAAGAAGAAGAACGATACATTTTACTTTGATTCTAAATAAACTATACGATCTTAAAATATATTATATGATTTCTATTTATGATTGATGATATTTTGAACCAAAAGAATTGCAAAAGAAATAAAGGCAGTAGGCATAACAAAAAAAAATGCGCACTGCACTGGGCATAATGCCCGGTACGGGCGCCCCGGTTAGGCAGGGAGGCCAAACCAAGCGAAGGCAGTGTAGCCGGCCAGATTTTTTCAAAAATCTCACTGAGGTCCCTAAACTTTCTGATTTCTTCTATATTGACCCAAAAGACTTATTTTATGTTCTTTTAAACCTCAAACCTTAAGTCTTTCACCTAATTGGTCTTTATTTGAATAAAAAGATTTCTTTTAGCCATTGTTGAATTGCATTCATCTACCAATGCTACAATCAAATATGTTATCCTATTTCTTTATATTGATTTTCTCTTTGGTTTTAGGATGAACTGAAAAATTTTGGTGACTTTGGTTTCAATGTATATGGTCAACTATGTTTGGCTAATATAGAATTAATATGTACAGTCAGACCTCCAATTTCAGCTTTTAAGATGCAGCGAAAGAGTGCATGTTAGTCTGCCACTTATAGTTGTTTTCGTTTTATGAATTTTTATTTTGAACTTTTTTGCCACTTTAATCCTAATAAAAATTTATGAATAGTCTTTGGTTCAGAACACAGTTTCTTGGAGCTTTGATTTTGTTCAAAATGAATGCTTCAGCTGATTTTGACAATGGAATGGAGTTATTCATGTACATAATTGAAATTAAAACTCTCAAGAGCAATTTCTCATAATATTCACCTATAATCTTTATAGGTACAAAAATTGCACTATCCACTCAAAATATGATAACATCTAAGATTGTAAAAAGTGTTGGTAGTTTAAGCGGCTATTTCAAAAAAATGCTTTCTGAATGACAGGATTGGTTTGCAGTAAATTGCTGGTGATGCCCAAGTGTAATGGATGGTCATCCTTTCTAGACCAATAGATTAGATGCTTCATGATATTAAATATGTTTTGTCTATACCCTATTGACTTCTTTGACTGAGTTCAAATTTGAGTTTTTCTTATGTGTTAGAACGTTTATCTCCAAGTAATAACTTCAGTGATTCACATATAGTAGATGCCTCTTAAATTCAGTTAACTGTTGTTGATAGCATTCCCAATGTGACAATGATGCAATGAAGACCATAAGGAAATTTCAGTAAGAAAATGAAATTAGTTTGATTTGAAAAGCCACAACCTGTTCAATTTTTTTTGATTTACTGATGTTGTTGGCAGTTATATAGTGTTGTGGCAAAGATGGATATGACAGTAAAGTTGGTCAATTATTTCTTTTTTTTATTTTTTTAAGGGTTCAACAACGGAAGGCAATGGTCTGATTTCTTTCAGCAATTTGAAGACTAAAACTTTTTAAATTTGCCATACTTTGTCTATTAAATATACATTTAGCGAGA
The DNA here is from genome assembly GCA_963692815.1 of Nyctanthes arbor-tristis. Taxonomy (NCBI): domain Eukaryota; kingdom Viridiplantae; phylum Streptophyta; class Magnoliopsida; order Lamiales; family Oleaceae; genus Nyctanthes; species Nyctanthes arbor-tristis. Next base: position 38,191 of record CAVNYN010284869.1, on the reverse strand, counting down.
ATTATATGACAACAAATGTTTTCTAAGAAAAAAGAAATAGTGCTTGGAAATTAGTATATCTAACATTTCCTGCTTGATTTTCAAATGATATATGGATGTATTCATATCATGAACTGGAGTTGTACTATGCCAACATATTATAGAGGTTTTACTCATTAGCTAGAGATTAGTTGTGCCAACGCATTACAGATATTTATTCATTGGCTGGAAACTATCCGTAAGCTAAAATCCAAACTAGACTATTTAGTTCATATACTTTTGGTGGATACTATATGCTAAAGCTTTCTTTTTGTTACCATTTCTCCTTGATGTTGGGTATTTTGTGCCATCTAACATTCTTCATTTGAGTTCTATGGAAAGATAAACATCTTCTTACTATGCCAATTTTTTAGATGCAAAACTGATTTCCCTTCTCAACGAATCAAGTTCTGGCATTGCATTTCTTGACATCGACTGTCAAGGTAATGGCGTTTTTCTTAATGAATATGAAATCACCTATATGCGATAATGTGTTGCTCATCTTCGGCATGATTATATTTGTCATGTTACCTTTGAAATTTTAAATGTAGTCTTTTTAATGAGACTGATAATTGTTCATTTATGTTTGAAATTTAAGGATATGAAGGTTCATAAGTGATGTGTAATGAAACTGAAAAGGGAATTGACAAATTGTATTACAAGGTGTATGAGTTTGAAAATTCTATTTAATATGTTATAGGATGTATGGGTTCATGAATTTTGCTACTCACCTTAAGGTGTTTTCTCCCGATTATAAACCTATGGATTTATAGATTAATGAAATGTGCTAGAAATTCTATGGATTTTGTAGAATGTGTGGATGAAAATTTTAGTAGTTGAAATTGAATTGTGGAATCCATTGAACTTGTGAAAATGTGGCCAGAAGACCTCAATGACTTGATAAACTCACTAAAAGTTATGAACTTCTAAAGTACATAAAGATTTGAAGAACAAAATTATGTAGAGAACTGCAAAACCAATTCTCAATTGTTTGATGATGGTCTTATAAATATCAAGAGGCAAATGTAAAAAAGAGAAATTTCTAAGATTATTGGAAATTACTTGCCTCGGTGGTTTTAATCAAACTAACTGCAAAAAGAAGAAGGCAGAAGGAGAAAGGAAAACTGACAAAAAAGTTAAGAGTTATTGGCATTCGAGTCAGTTGATAATCCACATCTTCTTCTTCTTATTCATTTATAGACGGAAAAAACCCAAAGGTATGTCTATGATTATGAACAAATCTTTTGGTTTTTATTTGCTTTTCAATTGCTTAAACGGTTCTTTTGATCTTATTTCCTTCATTGCCTCTTATTTTCTTTACCCTTGAATTATCTACCATAATGCTACCCTATAACATTCTTGGTGTATATCATTAATTGTTTACTTCTTTTTTAGGCAAGAAGTGGCTGCTTTAGATGCTCCATTGTGACCCAAAGAAATTCATTGTCTTGGGGTAGACATGTCAAAGATCTAGACATTCTCTTTTCCTTTTTAAGTCAAGAAATTGTCTTATTTTGTCTATGTTTTCGCCATTTAGATGTACAAATTGCTCTGAGAATATGTGAAAGTCTTTTGTCTTTGTTTCCAATTTGTGAAACAACAATCATTATTTAATCTGATATTTCCAACTTATTTTTGCAGATGAGATATCCGTGCTGGAAATATTATGCTAGGCCTAAAAAAGCTAGGATATTGTGATTTCTATAACACTTTGTAGTAATATTTGAAATATTGGATCTATGCTTCATTCTTCATTACATTATTACGGGTTGAAGAAAATATTATGATAATGTCTGAAGCTTCTCTATCAAAAACACCCTAGCTACTAGCCAAGATCTTGGAATAGAATTTATCTATATCTCAGTTTATAATTTTCCTCTAGCAAACTTTATACCAATTTTTCTAAGGAACCGGAGTTGGTTTCCTTTAATGTGCCCTCCTACACAGGTAACAGTGACATGGAAAAATTACGCAGCCCACGAGTCTTGGAAATCAGAAAAAAAGCTACCCCACCCACCTTCCATCTCCATGCTTTGAAATTGACCCAAGCCCCAATGCGGCTCTTTTCCACTCCCTGAAATCGATGCCGCCGCTCCCTCTACCAGAGTTGACATCGGCGCCCCTATACCCACAAAGACACCCACTACCATATTACCATTGCATCTAAAACCGTACATCCTAACCCTAACCCATTACCCCCTATATACAAAGGAACAAGAGAAGGGTTGAAAAGAGTAGTACTGAGAGCCATGTCAACGAGCTGAGCCTAGCCTAGATTTGGCCTTAGGCTCGAGCTCGACTCAGGCTTTTTTTATCCCGAGTCTAAAAAGCCCGAGCCAAAGCCCGGTTCGCCTCGCTCGAGAAATCTAAGTTCAACCCGAGCTTTAGCTAGGGTCTTTTCCGCCCAGCTCGGCTTTTTTTAAAAATTTTTCCTACATTAATTTACACTTTTTTCCCTACCTAAGTTTGACACTGGCCGTTACGGGCTCGACTTAAACAAGCCACGAGCCGGCTCGGCTCTGGCTTTTTACGTGCCAGGCCACAGGCCACCCCAAGCCGACCAGCTCGTTATGCATCCCTAAACACTGGTTGGTTTCTACTATTGCTTCATTTATATAATTCTTAATTTTTATGCAAAACCCCGAGAAGAAAATCCAAAAAAGGGAAAAAAGAACCCTTGTTGTCGCTAATCAATTTCTATTTATACAGATCTTCGTTGATTTTTTTTGTTTGGTCTGTATTGGTATTGGAGGTGGATTGAATTCCTAATTGTGTGTTGAGATGTTAACTTATTGAGGAAAGGCCAAGGGCAGAGGAAATGTCGTCTACTGTTGCCACATTTTAACACCCTCGCATTGGAAATTCAAATACGGTAATCTTGGAGTTCTTATTGTTTAAAGAGGAAGGAAAAAAAAGCTCTTTTTTTTAAGAAAAAAAGAAAATATTTTTCGTATTTTGAGTTCAAGTGGGAAGAATAGGAGAAAATGTTGGGTGTATGTAAGTCAAATTTGTTGAAGTTGACAATAAGTTGAAAATTAGCAAAAACTCGTCACTGAATTATTTTGCTCTCTACCATTTTTAAGTTTCAGAAATAATTCGGATTTATATTTGGGCTCTAATGTCAGTGTTCATGGTATGTGGTTTGTTAATAAACTGCGGAAATTTGAAACTTGTGATATGGGTCGTGACATATCTGCGGGGTTTTCCAGAGGCCAACGAATGGGCGGGTGTGCGTCTTTGTGGGTTTAGGGGCGCCGGTGGAGGGAGCAACATCTCAATTTCAGGGGGTGGGGAAGAGAGCCTAACTGGGTCGGGGTTAATTTCAAAGCGAGGGGAAAGGAGTGTAGGTGGGTTAGTAACCTTTTTCCTGATTTCGTTTACAAGACTGGTGGGCCCTGTAATTTTTCCATGTCACTGTTACCTATATAGTAGGGCATATTAAAGGGAACCAACTGCGGTTCCCTAGAAAAATTTTCTATGAACTTTACTGGTGATGCACAAGTGGATTTTCTTTTAACCTATCTCTTGTGCATATCAAAATATTCTACTGACATGGAATCATACAAAGAGCTTTCCAGAATCCACAATTTTATACATTACTATTTCAAAGAGTTGAGAATAGCTACTAATGATTTTAGCCCGACTAATAAAATTAGGGAAGGAGTACTTGATTCTACTAATGATTATTTTTGCTTCATTTCTGATGGAAAATCTTGTACGCATAGGCAAATGTGAGGAATGCAATGGCTACTATAGAAGTCCTCTCAGTTGGATCAACACAAGAGCAGAAGTTTTTCACAGATATCCAAACTATCTTCTGATGTTCATCATGAAAATTTAGTTAAGCTTTATAGATGTTGTGGAGAGATAATCACAAGATTCTTGTTTACAACTACCTTCTGCCGAAGATTGTTTCCCTATTCTGGTGTGACACTGTTTTGATTTTATGCATATAAATAAATTTTGATAGGAAATTTTGTATGTGACTATAAAGAGCAAAGGCGTCCCAAGAATTTGTAGCCAAAGACCTATTTAATTTTAGCATATTATAACAATTATCTATTATTGTCGGATGTTAAAAATACATCAAATATTCTACTTATTTCTTTTCTTAGCAGATTAAATATTATGTCCCTTATATTACCAAATATGTGCTAACGTAAGCAAAAATTAACATGGGGTCTCGCACATATTTCGTACACCCACTCGTTGGAGAATATATCTCGATTGAGGGTACTCTTTACTTGAACTTATCATCGTTGGTCTACATTTTTATTAAGGATAATAGTGTGTAACACCACTGGTGGCTAAATGATAGGAGCTTGATTAGGATGTTTAATTTCTCCATGCTCGTGTTTTATTATGTGTTTTATTATGTTAAAATATTATATATGCTTGTTTTATTTATTTGTTATAGGAAAAATGAAATAAGTACAAAGAATCAAGAACAAGCGTATATTGCAATGATTTTGGAGTTGGGGGATCAAGGTGTTGGAAGATAAAAGATGAAGAACCGAGAAAAAAGAACAAAAAATATAAGTGATGTTGTGCGGCCGCACAGCAGTGCTGCCGCTCAGCAGAAACAGCAGGGCGGGCGCCTTGCTGATTAGGGCACCCACACCGACTCTCACGCGCGATTTTTCATTCTTTTCCTTGTTTCTTTAAAACTCTTTTTATGGTATCTTTTGTACGCGATTTTTACTAGTTTTCTTAGGGTTTTAAGACTCTATTTAAGGGGTCATACCTTACGCATCTCCATATACAATTTGATATATTTTATTTTTCTTCTTCAAAGACAAAGTTTAGAGCAATGTTTATTTTTCTTACTTCCTCTGGTTCAAGGGGACGTTGTTGCTACTTCTTGCGCTCAATTAATCAATTAAAATATCTTTGATTCTTACTCTTTTGTGAGATTGCTTGTGTTATTCTATTTTCTATGATTATGAATGTTGATTGTTTGACCTATTTTAGGTCTATTACGTTGAATGATTAATGTCCTATTGCTATATTTGGTGTTTCAATCGTTAATCGATGTTTCGCCTAATTTTAGGAGCAACCAATGATTGTTAATCATTAGGGATAACACAACCTAAGTTAAATAGATCGAGCTTGTGAATTTATTGCTTATATTAACTTATTTTCCTAATTTTTCATGCAATCGTTGTTCTAAATTTAAAGAGCTTATTGTAGGTTGTCCAAACGATTAGGTCTGATTGAAGAGCTTATTTTGATTAGATACACTTAAAGGAAATCCGAGTAGCAGAGCTTCTTGTTGCCTAGAGTTAATAATTTTACAAGAAAGTAGGAATAACGCTATAATTGATTACTATATTTTGTGTAAAGTGTACAATTGAACCAAGAACTGGAGTTAGCAATAATGTTTTATTTTTCTACTTGTGTTTTAATTGTTTTATTCTTTTACTCTTATTAATTTTAATTTAATCTTTACAAAACCCCCCTTTCTACTAGTTGACATAAGATACTTCAATTTATCTAACGTTCTCTGTGGGTTCGACCCTTACTATCTGCTTCTACAAATTATTTTAAATTTAGTAGAGTAAGATATTTATTATTTTGGAGCATTCAACGCGCGACCACTAAAACACCAATTCATGTGGTAGTAGTTGTGGCGTTAGATAATAAGTAAAGCTAAAGACAAGTATACATATGATTCACTTGATTTAACTAATCATGTAATGCCACATGTATTAGTACTTACCGCAAGTGGTACTATATAATATTAATCTTTCGTTAATTGTATAAATATATTAAAATTTTATATTCACACATCAATGTGACTTTATCAATAAATTAAGTGTTTCATATTGATTATCAAACAACTGAATTACTACATCAAGGATACTTGCATAAGGTTTGAGGTTCTTCACTAGGAATTCTATATTATTTTTGAATTCATCAACCTATTGGATGCAATAGAAACTCGTAACTTCTTTCATAAATCAAATTGAATAATACTATTTATCTAGAATGGTTGTCATTTTCTTATTGGTCATTAAATAAATTAATACTCTCATGTATTTATTTATTTCCATCAATCCCCCAATGTAATAATATTATACTAGAGACCAGTATCTAATATATATATATATATATATAAACATAGTTTGTCTGGTTCAATTTGATTGTCGAGCACAATTAGAAATAATTTTCCCGCTCATTGTCTAGCTTCCTTAAAAAACCAATTTGCTGACGTCAATATTCTATTATTATATATTTCCTTTTAATCATTTAATTTAATATTTTTTATTTCGGGACTCTATCTACATATTAATTTAATATTTTTATTTTAAAACTATATATAAGCAGAGTTTACCTGGCTCAATTTGATTATCAAGCACAATTAGAAATAATTTTTCCGCTCATTGTCTGGCTTCCTTAAAAAACCAATTTGCTGATGTCATTATTCTATTATTATACATTTCCTTATTGTTGTACTTTTCCTTTTAATCATTTAATTTAATATTTTTATTTTAAAATTCTATCTACATATTAATTTAATATTTTTATTTTAGAATTCTATTTACATATTACATTTTGGTTAAATATATCTTATATTTGTCTAATGAATTTCAATTTTACTCTGTCCAATTGTATAATTTCATGATTTTATATTCTCCTACTATATTGTATTTTACATTCTCAGCATAATATATCTATGAAACGCACAAGTATGAAGCATAGTAAAAAATAAGAAATAAATACACGAGTGTAAAACTAATATAGATTATGCTATTAGGTTTTATTGTCTTTAAAAGAAATAAAAAATAAGAATTTAAAAAAATTAATGGCTTAATTATTATATTTTTTTTATTGTTATAGTTTTCTTTTTAATCATTTAATTTAATATTTTTATTTTGAGACTCTATCTGCATATCATATTTTGGTTAGATATATCCCACATTTGCCTAATGAGTTTGAATTACATGAAAATAGATAATATATCATTCTTGATTTCAATATTACTTTTCCTTATTATTATACTTTTCCTTTTAACCATTTAATTTAATATTTTTATTTTCAGACTCTATCTACACATTATATTTTGATTAGATATATCTCATATTTGTCTAATGGATTTCAATTTTACTTTATTCGATTGTATAATTTCATCATTTTATATTTTCCTACTCCATTGTATTTTATTTTGTCAGCATAATATGTTCATGAAATGCACAGGTGTGAAGCATAGTATGTCCGTGAAATTCACGAGTATGAAACTAATATAGATTATGATATCGGATTTTATTGTCTTTAAAGAAAATAAAAAATAAGAATTAACAAAAAAATTTATTGGTTTAATTATTTTACTTTTCCTTGTTATTATATTTTTCTTTTTAATCATTTAATTTAATATTTTTATTTTGAGACTCTATCTACACATTCTGATTAGATATATCTTATATTTACCTAATGAATTTAAAATTACTTGAAAATAGATAATAATCAATTTGGATTTCAATATTATTATTATATTTTTCATTATTGTTATATTTTTCCTCTAAATCATTTAATTTAATATTTTTATTTTGCGATTCTATCTACATTTTGGTTAGATATATTTCATATTTGCCTATGGATTTCAATTTTACTTTGTTTGATTGTATAATTTAATTTTATGTTATCTTACTTTATTGTATTTTACTTTGTCACTATAATATGTCCGTGAAACGCACATGGTATGGAGCATAGTATGTCCGTAAATACACAAGTGTGAAACTAAAATAAAATTATGCTATCGGGTTGATTGTCTTTAAAGGAAATAAAAAATAAGAATTAATAAAAAAATTATTGGTTCGACGAGATGGCGATGAACTAATAACAAGAATTTAAAATTATGATATCAAAATAAAGAATTAATTGCATGCTATTTGTAAACATAGGATGCACATTAATTTCATGCATGTTGTGTTTTTTAGTTTCTTTATGACACTAAACGTAACAAGCACAATTATGTTATATTTTTATGTATGAAATTCTTTTAGAGTTCGACCCGTACAACGAGTGGAAATCTAGTCTAAATAAATAGCATTGCCTACAATCACATTCAAGTATTTTATGCCCTTGATCTTTTGAAAAACTTAAAAAAAAAAACGTATTACGAGCATTAAAAACAAAAAACAATTAATTTCCGTAGCCTTTTACCCACAAACTATCCTTGGAATTAAATTGAGGATAATTTTCACTCTCAGTCCCTAACCTTTTAATTTTATATCAATTTAGTTTTAATTCTTTTTTCGGGCCTCCTAAGTCCCCAACATTTCATTAATTATCGTATTATGTCCGTAACGTTACTTTTCGTCCCCAACCTTTCAATTTTTGTTCCCCTATCAAAATGACTATTATATCCTTGATTCTTTTTTTCACTATACGTCCTCAACCTTTCAATTTTTATACAATTTTATCCTCATTATTTTTTGGACATATAGAACCTCTAACAGTTCATTTGTGGTCGTGTTATTTCTCTAATAATACCTTTCATCCTCACCCTTTCAATTACTAATTTTAGTTTCTATTAAAATTACTATTATGTCTTTAATTATTTAAATAAAAAAATAAAGAATAATATAAAATAAGAACTCTACACATCGTAGCCCACAGTGAGATATAAAAAAAATTCGATCTACACCAAATTTGATGGATACCTAATTCGTGTAAAAAAATTTCAAATTTCGAGAGTCAGTGTAACAGATTGGATCAGGCTTTTAATTCATCACATATCATATAGACGATATAGATCAGGTGGATAAAGAAAATTATTTTCTATTTACAAAAATGAAATCGAACTTTAATGTGCTAATTCTCACTTTTTGTGGATCTACAATTGGCTGATCAAATTGGATTGTGACTGATAGCAAATCGGGAGCAAATTAGGGTGAGAAAAACAAGAAGAGATAAGAAATGAAATTAGAGTAAATTATTATGGCTATATTTATTTTTGTAAATCAAAAATCAATTTTTTAGGGCGGATCTACTAATCCGCATCTGCCATGTGATTTGTAGTAGATTAAGAAATCGGATTCGATTCATCAAGTTGATACTTATATCGACAACTTTCTTTAACTCGAATTTGATATATATCAATACCGTTATAGATCATTTTTTTGTTATTATTATTTCTGACTGTTGTCATTGAGTCATGCAAGAGTGAGCTAGAATGAATGGACTTCTTATTTTATATTATTTTTTATTTAAATAATTAATGATATTAACAGTAAAATTTAAAATGTTAAGTATGAAAAGTGTTAATGAGGATATAATATGATAAAAAATGAAAGGTTGGAGTTCCTACGCGCCCAAAAAAATGAGTACAAAATTCTATAAAAATTAAAAGGTTGGGGACTTATAGTGGAAATAAAGAATCAAAGGTATAATAGTCATTTTGATAAGGGCTAATAGTGAAAATTGAAAAGTTATAGATGAAAAGTAACGTTGGAGACACAATACGATAACTAATGAAAGGTTGGGGACTTAGTATGCCCAAAAAAATAAATAAAGACTAAATTGATATAAAATTAAATGGTTAAGGACCTAGAGTGAAAATTACCCTTGAATAAAACGTGAATCTTCTCTAGTGTAAAAATTGACAAATAAATATAAGGAGTTCGATTAAATTGATTAATTATGATTTTTCAAAAAAAAAAAAGATTAATTATGACCATTAGGTACCAAAAATAACAAATAACTCACGTCTGTCTCCAAAAATCCAATGTTTTTACAAATCATCTTTATAATCTTATGATGAAATTTCACCACTTTAAAATTGTATCCTAGTATCTAATGTGTCAATTTTTGCACTTGTTTGAAACTGTTTATTTTTTCAATTTATAAAGGGTATTTATAATGAGTGAAAATGAGTGGTGGAGATTTAATTGAAGTTTAAAATGTGTAGTGATTGTTGAGTAATTGTCAAATCAACAGGCAAATCATAATAGATGAATTTATAAAGAGAAAAAATAAAGAAGTTCAAACAAGTGATTTATACTGACCAAGAGTAGCCAATACAAGAAACCATTTCTTATAATAGGGTTGCTTATGCTTTTGCTAAGTTCAGTTTTGAGAGGTGTTTCTCTTGCGTGTGGAGATAATACCCTCTTGACTTTATTATGCAATGTCTGTTTGATTATATGAAATGGTACGACAATTAAAAAAAGAAAAAAAGAAAAATTTATACACACCCTTACATGTTGAGTTGTGCTATTGGAGCAAAAGGAACATACAAAAATTTAAACAAAATTGACACATAACAGAATCTTAATTTTCAATACATCACATCACTTTTACATAAATGATAATCGGTCACTTGTCTTTTTTGCCACACACCTTCCACTATTTACCATTTAAAACCCAATATAATTTGTTAACCAATTTAAATTTCAAATTTTGGCCACATGACAACACACCATCAAGCCACATATTTCATGCGATGTAACTTTTGATATCATTTTAATTATTACCTCCACATAGTATCATTAAGTAACGACACCTATACAAAATTTAAATTTTAAATCCATTTAAAAATTTCTCCAATTAAAAATGGTTGCCAAACATAGTGCTTGTCTCTGTTTTTTTTTTTTTTTTTTGTCCAAATAGGATTTTTACATGTTTGGGGCCTATGGGGGACTAGTGAGCGCATCTTTAAGGCAGGGTATTGACGAGGGCATTCATTTGTTTCTTAACGAGGGTTTAAGCTTCTCTCGCTGACAGTGACCGAGATTTTTGGTCAGTGAGCTTCAATGGAGACTAAAAGAGTTCGTGTGGCGTTCAAAGATGAAATTTTGAAAGAAACCCAAAAATCGGATGGCTTGAATCGGTGCTGGGTTCTGTTGAAAGCTGATCAGCACAGGACAATCGGAGACATGGCCTATTACTTTCTTCACGCTTTCCAACTCCACGAGTCCTGCCCCCAAGGCCTCCTCCTATCTGTAATCTTTCCCCCTTTTTCCGATAATTATACGTTACTGGTTCCTTTAGTGACTGAATTTTGAATGTGGTGATTTGATTCTAGTGATCCTCTTGTATGTGGGTTTTTATAGGAAATTCTGTAGGTACATTGTTCGGGTTTCTTTTCAGCAACCAAAACATTTGGTGTTTATTGCGGGCTGTCTCTTGCTTCTGCTATTTTTCTTTTACTGTGTTTTTTTCCTCTTTTATGTTTTATTATTTGCTCCTATACAGAGATCAGGGAAAAAAGTTAAAAAAAAAAAAGAGCCTTGCATGTACTAAAAAAGGTATTACTCTGATTCTAGGTGATTCCTAGAAATAATTGTGAATGTCTCCTTAAACTTTGCACATGTAAGTCTTTTTAGTTCCTTAAGATATGCTTACTCTGTCCAATTAATATTTATTTTGTGTGTGTTTTGTTTCACTATATGAGTGCTTTGTTTTCGTGTGGATTCTACTACCTAGTTATCTTCTTTTGTAGTAAGCGAGATGCCCAATGTTCGAGACGATTGGACGCTACTTGACTGTATTTACTTATTTCCATGCATAGCTAATGATGCATTCATAATGATGGTAATTACTTGAAAAGAACTAGTTATCTGAATGCACTGGACAGATCGGAAGAGCACACGTTGATACTATAGGCAGTTTGGATTTGGTAACAAAGCTAATTATCTCTTGTAGGGTGTTATTTCATTAATTCTTTCTAATTCTTGTGCAGATGGATGGATTTGCATTGCCGCCATTTGAGTCAACTTCTATTTTGAAGGATAAAGATCTGATCAGGTTAGTTTAGCTATATATTTCTTTGCAGTATGATAAAGTAAAATAGTAGTAATATGATCTTGGCATTTTGAGTTTGTACGTGGAGAAGGAGGTAGTTATGTGTATTTTATTTCACTTGTGAGCCAGAATAAGGAAGAGAGATCGCGATTTGCCCATAGAGGGAAATAATGCTGCTGATTCAATCAGGAAATTAAGATCGATCTGGAAAAGCAACCTGTAAATAATGACACCTTGCTTTTATCAAACAAGGAGTTTGAGAAAGAAAAAGAAAGTTATCAGAGTGATGACTCAGAAGGGGATTTTGAAGAGGAGGGGGATGACATATTAGAAAATTTGGGAAATCCACCAGGTGTAAGTGCAAATTCCAAGAAGCAAAAAAGAAAAGCATCAGAGGAACTTCAAAGCTCCATGTATGTGATGCTATATCCTATCTTATATGGGTATTGTTTTCGAGCTACATGTTATACTTGTGTTTGCCAATTGAGGCTTTTAATGGATTCATAAATTACATACACTCCCTTTATGAAATACAGGAAGAAAAAATTGCGTTCTGAGGCTTCTGAAACTGTTGTAAGTGACATTCATGCAGAGAAGATTTTTAGCACTCACCAAAATGAGGAAAACAATCAGGAAAATGCCAAACTAAATGTTGAGAATAAAGATCCTATGCCCAGCACGGCAATGTAGGTTTATGCATTGGATATTCTTTCCTTTTTCTGAATGTTACTCTCTCTTTGTTGATTAAACTGTGCTGTTGTGGCTAAAATACTACGTTAACAATCCTTTATCTGTAGAGATCCGGTGCTGGGGGAGTGGAGGGTGGGGGTATATATAGGGAACTGTCACTCATTTTATAACTCCTTTGCAAGGACAAACTCGCTGTCATGGTTGAAGCCCTGGGGCCCATCTTGACCAAAAGTAATAGATCGGAAGTTAAACTCGAGGTTAAGCTCTGTTGGTGTTTCCCTTTTCCATATATCATTAGAAAAATAAGAGAATTTTCTTGATAAATTATTTGCTCCTTCCACAGGCTCCTCTCAGGCCTACAGTCACTAATGTTAACATGGTTTTTCTGTAGTGTCATCAAAACACCTTCTTGACTATTTGACTGAGGTGTAAAGTGGTGTTTCTATGAAAAGCTAATGCTTATATCATTGGATATTTGTTAATGTATGAATAGTTGCTATCAATAAATAGTATTCATTTTTCATTTTTTCCCATTTATTCAAGGGGATAATTCAGGATTCAGTATAGGGAGAGATGCAATAGAAAATAAACTTGATGAATTAAATTAAATTTTTGCAGTGGCTAGTCTCTTTAGGAACTGAACTCAAGATTATTTCGAGTTTATATTCTGGGTATTTGTGGTATTTTCCCCTTGTGAATTGGAAGTAAATGATACTCTCTAGATATCTATTTATATAGGTATTTTGGAGGTTCCAAAGTATGCTTTCTGTCAAATTGAATAGCCAAGTTTGCTTGACTTGGGGTTTTAAAAGAAAATCAAAGCATGATCTGTTTCCTCACTTTCCCATCTTTATCCCTTAACACATTACATTATATAAAATGAAATGTAGGTCCTACTAGATGTAGGAAATACAGGGTTGGCCATGTAGATGATTAGTAAATATCAGCCAAAAAAAAAAAAAAAAAACTAGAAGGGGCAGATGTATCTATTTATGGAAGGAGATCCTGTTTCTAACATCTGAAAGAGGAAAGAAGTATCATTTAGAGAGAGGAGTACTTTTGTTGCATTGAAGATCTTGTAGTGGAAATTTTTGATATGCATCTTGAGTTGTTTTCTTGCAACGAGCTGTGTGTTTGATATCCAGTTGGCAACATTTCCTCCTTTTTTACGATGATTAATGACATCCCTTAGTTTCGGTGCCTGGGAGAAATGATGCATTGGAATATTAGCTAATACCTTAACAGTTGGCCATATTAGGTCCTTTACATGATTTGCATGAAGCACATATTTGTTGCACCCTCTTCTACCATCATTTTTTGCTTGGTAGATTTCTTAACTTTCTTGTGTGCATGTCCTTGTAGAAGTTTGGAGCTTCAAGAGAATGGCAAAGAGATCAAGGATGCTAGCCATGCACACAAGGAAATTAAAAAGGTCCTTTTTAGTACTGTATATGTAGTATACTAGTCTTGTAAGCTGTAGACTACTGTTGCATGTATTATTGGAGCATTTCTATATATCAAACTAATTACCAAAAATTTCTGCTCTCTCTTCTTTCTTCTTCATTTCCTTTATTTTTTTAATTTTTGTGGAAATTGTGAGAAGTTTGGTAGGTGAAAAGTCATGTTGAAACTAATTAGTTCGGGAGCTTGTATGAACTACCAAATTTTTTTTCCTGAAAGAAGGGGGGTTCTTTCATTTGACTATTATTTCAAATTGTGCATTTTTGAGCAGTGTGGAATCCAAGATGTTCTGACCATTATTGAATGATTGGATTCAGTTTGCTTAAGGCATTGATTTCACTGGCATGATTTCAATTTTGTAATGTATTCTTTTGCGGTTATATTGGGTCATTTTGCTTGCTTCACTTTTGAGATCACTTTTGAGATCAACCTACAGATTAATGTGGAGATTATCTGGGTATGTTTGTAGGGTCCAAGTAGAAGTGCCAGGCGGAAGGCTGCTAAAAGGAGATGGGCCCGGGAAATGGCAAAAATCCGGAAGAATAATGCAACTTTTGAATCTGAGAGTTTTGTAAGTTGTCAAATGCGTGTATAAGACTCCTGAAGCATTGCAGATCCATGTTGAACTGGAGATTAACTACCCGAATGTTGCAGAGAAATTGGAAAGAAGACCAAGCTAAAGCTGGAAAAGATAAGGTGGATGGCCAATCAAGAGGAGTAGTGAGTTATCTTACTCTTTTTAACCTAGGGCATGATGATTTTAGCATGAAACTGAATCTCTGTAATTTGCAGAAAAATTTCAGAAGAACCAATGCTAAAGCAGCTCAAAGAGAGGAGGTAGATGGCCAATCAAAGAGATTGGTAAGTCGTCTTTATGTCATTAACCTATGCATGTTTGTTGCTAACGTGAAATCTCAATATGCAGCTGCGTTGGAAGCAATTTTCAGGAAGCAAGATGTCTACCAATATGAAAAAACATCAACAAAATAAAAATATCACTGCAGATGAAAATCCAAATAGCAGTAATGGTGTAAATGAACGATCAATTGTAAATAGCGATACATCCTGGAAGTCAAATCAATATAGTGATGAGGAAGCTGAAGCTGTTCCTGTATTAGTAAGGCCAGGGCATATCCGCTTTGGGCATGTGGAGAAAGGTCTCTCTCTCTCTCTCTCTCTCTCACACACACACACACACACTCACTCTCTCTCTCTCTCACACTCTCTCTCTCACACACACATTCAAGCTTGCATGTGTTCATCTTTTTCCCGCATTTACTGCACTGGTTGACCTAATTAGTGCATTAGGTCTACCTATATATAAAAGAGCCTTAGGGGTTGTTTGATACTCTTTATTTTTTCTCTTTATAAAATCACTTACCATGATTTGACAATTACTCAACAATCACTACACATTTCAAACTTCAATTAAATCTCCACCACTCATTTCCACTCATTATAAATTCTCTTTATAAATTTAAAAAATAAAGAGCTTCAAACAAGCTCTTAATTTGGTTAATGGTCAACCATTTTTTGCTTTTCCAATTTTGCGCTCCCCCTCCCTTCTACTCCTTTGTGTGCACAATTGATGATACAATTGAAATTGGTGGAAGTACAATCATTTTTAGCACAAACCCATTTGTAGACTTATTATTTCCTTGTTTCCATAAAATTGACACTACCTGTAAATCGAAAAATATACAATGTGGGTCTTTAACCCCCCCCCCCCACACCAAAAAAAGAAGAAAAAAAGGGCTAACTACTCCCGCCGTCCCAAATATAGGGAAATGATATATCCCAGTCGTACGTTTGACGTCACAAATGGTGCCAAACTCATGCGTGGCATGCATATGGGCACGCTACAGCAGTTTTGCTCCCCACATTGGCCCGATATGAACTGCAGTGGGCACGCCAATCATGTGTCTAGCCCCATTTATGGTGCCACACATCTGAGATTATATCTTTTCTCCCCAGATATATGGTCCATTTTGCTTTTTTACAAAAATTAAGAATTGTATTGAAAAGACACATTTTGTAATCTGTATGTTTAATTTACCCTTATCTGATGTGTAGAATTCAAAGTTGATAGTTATGATTAAGTATTAAATAGAGGTAGATTAATAAAGTGTATAAATTAGACTTCTCAAAAAGGAAAATATGACTATATATTTGGGATAACCTCAAAAAGAAAAATTGGACCATATGTTTAGGATGGAGGGATTGTTCATAAAATGCGTCAAAAATTAAAGATAAAAGTATGCTTTAGCATTTACACTTTTCACCAATAATCCAATCTTTTTAAGTTGGTACAATGAAGTCTTGCTAATTTATATAATGTTTTGATTTAATTCAATTTAGTCCTAAAAGTTTTTTATCAATGTTTCATTTTTCTTGTCAAAATAAAATGACTAAGATAATATCTTTACAAATAAATTGAAATTGAACTAAATTGAAATCTTTAACAATCTTTATGATTTTATATGTTGTTTGATTTGATACTATAAATTGACACCATCAGTTTTCAAATATAATATTTTTATTTTTTGTTGAATTTATTTCCTTCTAATGATATGAATCTAAATAATTGAAGTATGAAAAATATAGTGCCCATTTGCAAACATGGCATAAGTTTCGAAATTTATTTAGTTTTTTCTCTACAATTGCTTCATCAAATTCTGCCAAAAATAATAAATAAATAAAAATATAAATATAGTCACAATTCAGACTCAGTATATTGTCCAATTAAACTATTGTAATTAACCATCAATGAAAGAAAATAAAAAAATGAGATCAAGTTGACAAAGCCTATGTAAGACTTATATATTATTCATTTTTTTTCAAATTGTATATATTATTCTTTTTTCTTCAAATTTTTCTTACTTATGTATTTAGGTTATTACTTATTTTATAGAATAAAATGCATTTTAAATATTTTTCTTTGTATGATATTAATAGATGATGATCAATATTCAACCCTCATACAAAATGCAAGGTTAACTTGATATCGTGTAATGCCTAATTGCTGGCAAATTACAAGCATTGTACGTTGAACCCACTAGTAACGAGGATATCTGTTTCACTTACATATAGAATGCAGGATTCTTTAATCTTTATAGAATAGTACCGTTTTTAGGGTGATATTGCAACAGCAGTCTCTTCTATGCCGTGTTTTTTACTGCTTAACAATAAGAAAGGCTCAACCTGTTCACCTCTTGGAGTTGTGTGATTCAAGCACCATTAGACTTTTGACCGATGGAGATTTTTGTGTTATGCAGAACAAGCTGTACTACACGGTCAAACACCTCAAGCGGTATGTTACTTTGTGTGTGTGTGTGTGTGTGTTTTTTTTTTTTTTTTATGATGCACATTACTTTCAAAATTACCACTCTATTTTTGTGCTCCTTGATGATAAAAAATTGAGGTTCGATATGAGAAAAAAAAAATCTAGATTCTTCAACACTTATCTTATTCTATTTCTTCTACCTCAAATATTATATTACCTTTTGCTTTGTCTCGACTCTATTCTCCTTTTACAATGCATACCATTGGGGTTTATGTTGGTATCAGCTGTAAACTCTGGCATTACTATTCTTACTTTGTAGTTCAATTTCTGTAAATTACATTGCAGATTGTTGTAAATCTCCGTAGTTGCAGTTCTGTTACATGTTTTTGTCATTTCAATTGGTGCTATACATTCTTTGAAGAGATTGAGTTCTCCTTCAGGAAACAATCCATCAGAATGGAATTACCAGCGTGAACAGCCAAAAATGGGGTATGACAAAATGTTCATTTGTTCAAAGTGATGGTAAAGGTTCCAATAAGGAGTGTCCTGAATCATCGAACAATGCAAAGGAGAGACAATCAGACAAAGGAATCAACTTTGATAACCTTCCGCCCCTCTGTATCGTGCCTAAGGTACTATTTCTCAATGCAGTCTTGAGTTAATTGCAATAGGAAGGTCGTCTTTTCCTTTCAGAAAAGAGTGGGCAGTAACATTGTTGAACACAAGAAGTAAATTATATAATTTGGCCCAATCTAATAGCTTAGGCTTTTAAGTCAAGTGAATATTTGAGTAGGTGGATCATGGTTTCGAGTGTTGCCACTACCGATTTACATGTAATTGTTCATGTGTTAAGGTTTGTTGGAAAAAAATGATTCCCAGCTACACATGATTGCCCCTATTTAACAGCTTAAGATTTTGACTCAAGAGGTTAATGAATATTTTTAAGATCTGTTGGAACCGAAGATGGGCTTGATGCCAGTTTGTGATACTTTTAAATATTGTTGAAGATTTTAAGAATTGCAGAGAATAATTCGCTATGATTTCTTGGATTGGCTGATAAATGCCCAAATGTACATGACCTAATACATGCATATAACAGCTGATCTTTTTCCTCCTCTTCACCCTTATATGACTTATGGATCAGCATGTAGAATACATGAATTACTTACTACATGTATCTAAAAGTTAGAAAACTTTATGAATTTATTCAAATGAATAACTCCTAGGATACCAACATGCATGACAAAATCATGAATTTGGTCTATTCATCCAACACGATCACACATGAACGTATTTTATTCTAATTATCTGGACCAATTCTTCAAATTTATGCTGCATGTTGTCTGCAAAGAAAATTGTGTTGTCAGTTCTGATCCTATTCATTTTGCAGGAAGGAGATGTGGTTGCATATCGTATTCTGGAGTTATCTTCATCCTGGATCCCTGTGCTTTCACCCTTTCGAGTATAACTAGATTAAGATGTCGAGCAAAAATTTACCTTACTACTGGAGATTAGTCATTTTTGACATTTTCCTCCTTTTTTGACTTAGGTGGGAGAAGTATCATGGTATAATCCTAGATCTGGTCAAATCATGCTGATCCCTGCCTCAGGATACCCTGTTTTTTCTGAGAAGTTAGATGATGTTGAATCTACACAAAAAGCTGATAATGCCTCTTATGGAGAAGATGGATCGATTAAGGTAATCAAGCAAGTCTAGGTTCTTTGTATGTTGTTCTTCTCAAGGCTTGATTTGAAGCAAAAGCTACATCTGCTGATTGTTTACCACCATTTACCTTTGTGCAGATTGACTTCCGTTCACTTGTTGATGTCCGCCTAGTAAGTGGTGGCGGTTCAGGACCAAGAAATGTAGACCCAATTTGGGCAAATGAAAGTCTAGGGGGCAATGAAAATTCTACAGTAACTTGGCCCTCTAGCAGCAATGATAGAAAAAAGGTTGCCCAAAGTGAAGGTATTTATATTTGTTCACTGCAACATTTAAATATCAAATGTAGGCTTACAATTTTTCCCCCACTATAAGAAAGGATTATCTGCCATCTTTTCTTCTGACATTGTGCCATTTCTAGAGAATGAAGAACCAAATAATGGTGATGCTAAACCAGCACAATGCACTGCAGCAGGTAGTTGTTCTCTATGCTAATGCCTAAATTTTAACATAATCTGTTTCAATTACTTAATAATGATTTATATAATTGTAGAGGGTGGTGGTGTAAGCATTTGGGACCAATTCACTGAAGCATTAAATGTCGAGAAGGAACAACCATCTGAGGGGAATAGCTGGGGCAGCTGGGCTGAGAGTTCAAAGTTACAATATGCCCAGCCAAAACCGTGGAGCAAGAATGTCAAAACAGGACAATTATCTGCGGGAAACAGCTGGGGCAAGAATGGATATATGGTTAAATCAAAGCACGAAAACAGCTGGGGGAAGAATGCCAAGGTACAATCCTCAGGGGAAACTAGTTGGAGCAGGCAGAATTCAGGGCAGAAATCATGGTCATCCAAAAGTTCAGGAGGTGGTAGCGGTCATGCCTCAACTATGACTAGATGGAAGAATGGGAACTGATCTTTCGTTAACTACAAATTGTGTGTCCTATCCTCTAGTTCTAGTTCCTTATGTAAATCCAATTGTACCGACAATATGTTCACAATGCTGCGTAGGAGGATCGTCCAGTATTTTTGCCTCCTGTTAGCTTAACCTCATAGACAGAGGTGATCGAACTTTTGTTGAGTCTGGATGTTTGATACCTTATTATGCAGTATGTTAGCTTAGCTTTGGAATTTGATGAATTTCAAGGATAAGATTCAGTATTCTAGGCCGATAAGGATTAAGATAATTAGATGTAGGGGTTTGGATTAATCAGTAATTTTGTTCACTCACTCATTGTGGGTGGGGTTACACCGCACACATGGCCAGACGTGACGTGCACATAGCCGGACGTGACGAGCGCATGGCCATTGTGTGCGTTGGCTACGTGCGTGCCACGTCAGAAGTGAGTGGTATAACCTTGCCCACAGTGGGTGAGTGAACGAAATTGAATTAATCAGGGCTCCCTTGTTAGTTCCCGTGAAATTTTGATCTTGCATTTGAAATACACAATCTCTCATTGTTATTTTTCCCTCGAAGTAAAATTCCATTAGGAAGTAACAAAAATAGTGAACTTGAGGGACCTAATAATCTACATGTATATATTAAAGCAACACCTTAGGTGCTGAGTGTGGACAAAATTTGAAGCATAACATTAAAGGGGAATTGTACACTTATTCTGAAGGATGATCCTGTATCGAATTCCTATCTTAGTATACAGAAACTTATTCACTGTACATGCTTGTCTTGTCTTGGATTAAAACTGACATCTCATAAGTGGAAGCTGCAAAACCCGGAGTCGAGTTTAAGTGATACCAACTCACTTGATCAGGGTTAAGAACATATCATTCTAAATGTTATGACGATCCTATATAGATTTATTCGATCCACCATCTAAGTCCATCTGTAACGAGGAGAGATGCTCGAGGAGCTGCGGTGGTTCTTCACCTTCCTTGACTATCTGAAATTTCAAGACAAGCAAATCTACAACTTTTAGATATCAAGACAAAAGATAACAAGGATCATGGCTCCTAGTCTAGATATTTGATAAATAAATGCATGGTAAGAACATATGAATGTCAAAGATAAGATTTCAACTTCTTTTTCTTTGTTTTTATGATCATCTGGTACCACACTATCTTCCAAAGTGATTGGTATGTAAATTTTATATGCTGCTGCTTCAAGCCTATAATCAATCTGTAGTAATGCAATTTGAAATCCAATGGTATAGTTCTTCGAGATACAGTTGACATCTAGTCTAGTGTTTAAAATGAACACAACAAAATCAAATGTGTAAAAGTGCATACCGTAATTTGAGCATTTGTGCCAAAACCCTTCTCAGCAAGAATACTTTGACCAACATTCTCCCAGTAGGCAGGACTACACTCAGATTTGCTGTCATTGTCAATAGATTGATCATGCCCTCCTCTCCAGGATACATCGCGGCCTGTCCATATGTATAAAACGCCGGAACCGTTTGTCCCAAAACTCACTGATGGCACAGGTATGATGTAAATGGATCTAGAATCTAGGATGACACAACGCGTGTCGATTTTATCCATTGAAGGCCACTTGTAGATTACCAAGTCAGTTGGTTGCACCATTCCACAGGTCATATCAGTGTCGTCCTCTTTCTCATCTCGTAATTTATTTGGGAGTTCATGTTCAGCTGCATAGTTGTTAGAATCTGACATTTGCTCTTTTTTGTCAGTATCAGAAGAAACCTCGTGTCTTGAGCTACAGCATTCAACATCCCTCATCAAATCAACTTCTGGGCAACGAAGAGATGTCCCTGAGTTATCTGGAAACTGAGACACCTCATCAACCGAGGGCAACATCATGTGAGGAGGAGGATTGTTCCATCTACGTTCAGCAAGGGATAATGAACTTTCTTTGCAGGACAAACTGCCTGTTGTTCTCAGAGCATGACTAGCTGAAAATGCCTCTTCCTTTGGAGAGGAAGCTACTTTGTGAAGTAAACATTCACTTCCCTCTGCAGAACTATCCTTATCAAGATCGGGATCTTTATATTCAAGTCCAGAAGGTGAAGGCACAGCCGAAAAATATGATAAGTCGGACCAGTTAGATGATGAGGGTGAGAAGGTAAATGAACTAGAATAATCAGAGGTAGAAGGTGAGAGTGATGGAGATGTTGAACTGGACTTCGGTTTATTAATGAGAAATGAAGAAAAACTATCCATTGAACTGAATGAAGGTGATGGTGTCAAGGGCGCATCAGTATGAGTGGCTAAGCATTCCACTTCTTTAAAGTTATTTTCAACAAAAGCTGGACTACCAGTTGCATAAGAAGCAAAGGAATCAGGGGAATCACACTGAGGACTGGAAGGCAGTGAAAGATCAGCAGGAGAGACAAAGTTTTCGACTTCTTTACCGGATTCTACCATATCCAGGTCATTACATGTTTGGGTCGCATCATTTTTCAATCTAGATGAGGTGATAAATTCTTTCACAATACCACTGGCAAACTTCCTTCTCAATCTGCTCCAGCCATTTTCTCTAGCTGGAAGACATGTCTCAGATTCTGTTCCCGATAAAGGAAAAGGTGGAACGACCCCACCACAGAGTGCTTTCTGGAAAATCTCAAAATCCACGTCGTATTCATCAACCTTCCTCTGACCAATACATCTATGAGAGGAAGAAACAATACTATCAGCCCCAGAAGATGACCTATCTAACTGTTTTTCATAGCCGAGTGCATCCCACAGTTCAGATGTCTCCTCACCTTCTCTGATGGTTTTTACAGGACCCTGGGCCCTTTCGTAGCGAATAACTTGGGAGGCGGCTGCAGTGGCATTATCTGACATCACTGAGAAGCAATGTTTTCCAGTCCAGACAAATATAGCGGAAGGAATGTGAATAATGAATGCTCCACGAGAATCAAGCCTATCTGGACCTGGTTCAGTCAACAGTTTTGGTACAAGATGAAGGGGATCATAAGGGGAGTGGGGTGCCATTCGATACATCCTAAGTACAGAAGTTGGGCTTGCGGGCTGGGCATGTACTCGCTTCTGGCAAAGCAAAAGTTGGCAAGCAAATCCCATATTTGGGTTAGTCACTCCTCGGGCTGCTTTAACATGCTGGAATGCATCCTCAAAGCTCTGCCCCTCTTTCCACATAAGATATGCAATAACCAAAGAGGTTGATCGAGATACCCCCTGGCAACAATGAACAAGAACACGGCCACCTTGTTCTCGAACATCTTCAAAATAATCAAACACATCATAGAGAATACTCGTAATATCCTCAGTTGGGCTATCCCGGAGCCAAAGTGTCTTGTACACGAGTTCATCCTTGAAATATTCAGGACAAACAAACCCCACACAGTTCAGCACATGGGTGATTCCATTAGTTTGGAGAATTTCACGACTCTTTGCAACAGCATCGCTTCCCAAATATATATGGTCCAAAATCCTTGAGCACTCCTTATCAAAGAAAGCAAGCTTGTCTTTCTTGTATTCAAACTGTGTTGGAGGTTCATCCAAACTCATATTTTCACGGGGAGTTGATGATCCAAGCCTTGCATCAGGCGTTGAAGGATTAGTCCATATGCCAAGATCGTCCGAGCCAGCTCTTGGCCATTCCTCAATACTAGGTCTGGTAATAGACAGAGGATGAAGGGGCGGCAAACAAGCCCTGGCTTTGCTGTTCCATTGTGGCCTATAATTCGACTTTCTTGGTGATCGATCACTCCATGACACTGACCTTGAGTACGTTTTTCTAGTAACACTGGATGCCTGATCCTTATCCCCTTCGTTAAACATTTTGGAAGTTAAACTACCACCCTGTAAAACGAATTAAATCCATTTGAGAATTTTTCCAAGAAACCCCATTTCCAACATCAAATTGAGAATTCATATAAAATATATCAGCTCTAAACTGAAATTTCAGAATCTGAATAAAAACACTTCTCAGAAAAATCCCAAAACATCAAATTCTATTAACTTAGATCAAAAGTCAAATTTCTGTAAAGAAAATTCAAAATTTCCAAAATTCTACGCACACATGAGATTCTTTAAGGAAAGCCCAAAGAAACAATCAAATATATATAATCACAATTCAAAATTTTCTGCCATATTCTCACCTAAACACCTTGACCGTCGCCTGTAAAAGAATCCTTTTCTTTGCATAAAGAAGAGAAGAAATAAACCCCAAATACGACTGAGTAAACTCCCAGAAAAAACGTAGCTATCATGGGGACATATTTTCCACAAAAGAACCAAGAATAATAGAAAAAGTGCATGGAAAATTCAATTCAACATGAAAGCCGTTGAACGTAGCAACCATATAACACTTTCCTGATATTCAAATTAAGAAAAAAGAAAAACTTACACGAAATTGTTTATTGCTTGTTGTGCAATTGCAGCCGTCATTAGATTATCATTGTGATTTTACAATAATCTTATATAAAATACGATGAATTATCAATACATACAACAAAGAATTCCCGTTCAAAGGGTCCTTTCAATATCTTTTAGAGAGAGAGAGAGAGAGAGAGGGAGAGTCGTTGCCTCGCGGGTAAGCCAGACAAAAACTGATATGAACGAAACGGGGAATTGGTCAAAACGCCACGTCACCTTTGGATTCCTTTATTATTATTATTATTATTATTATTATTATTATTATTATTATTATTATTATTATTATTATATATATATTTTTTGCAAACCCATTGGATTTATTATTCATTACAAGAATTATGAAGTTTATTAAAATTTATTTCACTTTGTTTCGATGTTTTATTTTTTGTTATATAGTTTGATCGTTAAGGACGATGTTGTCTCCAACACTTAATGAAAATTTTATGAGGGCCATAGTAATTACTGATAATCTAATTTACATATTATAGGAGTGAATTGTATAATTATAACGTTCTGTAAGTTGATTGATTAAAAAAAGAAGTTAGGTGTCTAAAATGAAAACGCTATAGAAGTTGGGTCACCTTCCACGGTTATCTTTAAAGACCATTTTTTTCAATATTTCCTTTCCACTCCAAGATGATGGCTGCAAATGAGAAAAACATTAGTTACAATAATAATAATAATAATAATAATAATAATAATAATAATAATAATAATAATGAAGTCAAAGATAAACTGCCAACAAACATTGAAATTTATCATATATGGGTTGTTTCTTCTATTATACTACTACTATTATATGCTCTGTAAGAATTACTATTAAATAAAGAAACAATTCTCCTACATATACACAAAATCCTCAATAAAAAAAAACACAAAATCTTCACAAAAAATATTTTACACGTACATATAGTAGGAATCTATTTTTTACACGTTACCTCATTTAGAAATCAGCTACCTTAATTTTACCAACACACTTTTATAAAGAAAAATATGTACAAGTAGACTTGTGTTGCCCAGGTATGGGTCAATAGGTTGCTAGTAGGTTTTGAAATTCCAACCTTAATTTGTTTATTCGAGTCAATCTTGGGAAAGATTGGTAGTTAAAATGAACTAACAATAGTTAGAAGTCTAAAATTGGTACTACATAAAATTGATTATACTCGTAATCATAACACAATAGTAAATCCATAACAAAGATGTTTGGAACACACAAGACACTCCAGAGTTCTAATTCTAAGAAAATTCAATGACTTGTATTTTACTGAACAAACACGATATGCTTGGGGGGAATGGCGAACCCATCAAATAAACATGATATAGAATGCATTTGGATACCACACTTTCATATTCTGAAGGATCGAACAAGCTGATTAGTTAATTATTACAGATTTTGATGAGTGCTAGTTAGCTTGAAGTTATCGCATCGATTAAAAACTTCTAATTCTATTCCAAGAGATTGTTGTTGTAGTTGTAAATTGACCGTTCATGGATGCATTTCTATTGAAAATAAATATGTGGCATTATTATTTATTATTCTTTAGACAAACTGCAGTGGGCTTTCACTTTCCGCCAATGCAGCCACTTGAAGCCAAATTTATCCAAGGGCACAAGACAAGAATTAGCAAGTTGATCTGAACTCATCACATAAGCTAAAAATTCACTCATTTTTACATTCAATTATTAGTCAAAAAATATTGGCTAGAAAATCAAAAAGTTATTCTCCTTTATAATTGATTATTTTAAACTTTTGGGACACTCAAGAAATTACTAATGGTATTATAAAATACAGGATAAACTGAGATTTCCATGTTAAGAGAATACTAATATAACAGAAGAGTTCAAAAATCAAAAAGAAAATCCATGTGATAAATGATCACTTTTTCTTTTTTCCTTCTTTTTTTTTTTTTTTAAAAAATCACCCAATGGTAAATATTTATTGATAACTGAGATTCAAGAGATCATCATTCCCGTTTTCTTGTTCTGCCTTGTGATATTGTAACTCATTTCATAATTAGAAAATAAACAAAAGAAAACGAAAGATCCATCAGCAAGTAGACAGACTCTTCTACACTAAAACCCCACCCACCGGCGTGCAAATGATCGTGCTCCCGGCTTGCCAAGTGCTGATGCCTGACAGTAAGAGAAGACAGTCGTTTACTTATGGGCGCGCCAGCAACTCACGGCAGGCACGAAAAAGAAAAAAAATGTATGCCTCCCATTTTTTTTTTTTTTTTTGGGTTGGGGGTGGGGTTGGGGTTGGGGGTATCTTTTCCAACAATCTTTAATCAAGAAGAATTTCATTTTCCAATGGACTGCAAAAGTACAAGTGATTTTCAATAACCTTTTGGTGAACAAATATGCTATAAACTGAGGCCACAAAATTGTCTGAACTTTCACCAACGACACAGACATTAGAGAGAGAATCAAAGAAGGGGCTCAGAAAGTTCCATTTCATTTGCACTTTGTTCTGGCGTTGCAGGAGGACGTGAACCGACAAAATCCAAGCCAAGCCATTGCCATGGCCAACATATATATCTAGGTCGAGTGACGCCTGTTCTTGAGGTTTCTCGGTTGTCTAACTCTTCAAGTTGATGAGTAAGCTCTTCGACTCTATCTCTTAGCCTAGTCGCCCTCATATCAGCCAATCTCAATGATTTCTCAGCAGCGTCTCTTGCTGCCATTGCAGCAGCTGCTGTTTCTTCTTTGAATTTCAGCTTTTTCTCCCATTCGGTTACAGCTTTCTTTGCCTCCTCGAGTTCCTGGCGCAAAGCTTCCAACTGCAGAACCAAATACAAAGATTTGAGTCTTGTTCTTTAGAAATTATGGCTGAGAACGTGAAATTATTTAAAAAAAAAAAAAAAGGAAAGAAAAAAAAGGGACAGAATTTTGAAAAATATCAGTATAATGAGACAGATCTTTAACAGAAGATTTGTTAACAGAACTTCACAGTTATATTCATATGTAATCTACAAAGGTTTTGTCATCTTAGAATGATGATCAAATCGTATGGAGCTCTTACGGACCTAAAGACTAAAAGCTTGTTCAAGATAAAGCTTTCACCGTAAGCATTTGAATGTAGGGATAAGATGAATGCGTAAAGGATGTAAGCCATGGAGACTGTCAAATTCACAAAAATACCAAGGACAAGAAGAAAACAGAAGAGCAAATGATTCTTTATCTCACCTGTGCAATGTACTCTTGTTCGACTGCTTTCCCGGCTGCAGCTTCTTGTTGTGCTGCCATCTTCCACCGTGTGATTTCTTCTTCAGCAGCAGCAATATCCATCATAAGTCCTTCAACCTAATCAAGATATTAATTTTTAAATATCAGTTTCGAAAACAAGGCATGCATAGAGGACACAGGAAATCTCAAGTCATGTGCATGGTCGAACTATCATACAGGATAAAGAGAACTCAAAAGCTCGGAACTCCAATTTGTATAATAAGTAATACAAAATTACATTTTCATTGGCTACTCTCTCCTTTTCCTCAAGCTCTTCAACACGTTGTTTCCACTGGTTGAGCTCCTTGGATTGAGAGTCTACACGCTCCTTGTATAAACTTGACTCTGCCCTTAATTTAGTAAATACACATATTGAGGTTTAGAGAACACATAAAATAGTGATATCTAAGAAGAAAAGATACACAAAGCCAGAGTAAATCAGTAGAACCATAGTTGAAAGTCGATAATAGTCATTTATGCCATATCATACAAATAATTAGTCAGTTAACTTAGGCTACTTGATGCAGTGGAAAGCACAATGAGTTAAATTTTACTTCAATCATGTTGATTACTTAAGTTACATCAATGCCAAGAGGAAAACATGAAATAAATCAGTAATTCAGCAAGACCCCGTTTATTTATTTATTTATTTTCCTTCTCTCTCTCTCTCTCTCTCTCTCTCTCTCTCTCTCTCTCTCTTTTCTTCTTTCCCTAAGGAAGGAAAAGTTAAAAGCATGCTTACTAATAATTGAAGTTTAGAGAAGTGACTACTACATGACTCACAAAAGCAATGTTTTGAAGCTCCATATTCTGATTTCGAAACTTTTCTTTTAAGCAATTAACCATGCTGCAATAGCTACTAGCATGCCAAATACCAAATATGTTCCATCTTTTCTATATCCCCACTAGTAGCTCTATTATTTCATCTTACAAACAATAGGGGAAATAAGAAAATTATCTAAGAACTTAAAGACCAAGGACAAAAAATTCATTGTGAGACCAAGGACAGAAGTTTTTCGACAAGCAGCAGACCAAATTTTCAATGATTTCAGCACAACAAGAGCTAGTCTTGGGCTAGATATATAGTTATTTTCTTCAGAGGCCACACTACTGATATAGACCTAGTACACATTGTACAATTTTCATCAGAAGTAAGAAAGCAAAAGAGGAGTTCAAGTTCAATAACTCATTTCTTGTGGATAACTACTTAAACAGTCCAGAATCTTTACGCAACCTCTTTCAACAAAATTAAGTTTCTCTGAGAATATCTGGCATGAAGAACCATCCTCTATTTTATTTTACTCAAAGTGATAGCAGCTTTCTTCTGTTTTGCTTTCTAGGGTCCCATCACATGCTAATGATCCTTGTTAGTTAACACACGTTCAAGTTGTTTCAAAACCAATAAAATTGCCCTTTTAATACTGTACAATTTTTCTTCCCAAACACCATATTTGACCTGGCTACTGATTGTCAAAGATAGAAGTGCAAAAGCCAATATGTATTTCATGAAAAATTCTACATTTCTCATTTCATAAGGAACTGAGGAGAAAACCTTAAATGTGGCTTACAGAGGCTGACAGACCGTACAATAAGAAAAATAAAATACATGATTGAGAAACGTGATATCTGTAAGCTCTTAAACTCGTCAACCAAGAAGCTTACTACAAGGAAATATTAAAAGATAAGGTCCGGAAAAGGCTAGAGATTCTAGAATATATAACAAAATATAAATGGCCAATTAAAGCTCCCACATTTTATTGTAGCATGAAACCACTCGTGTTGCAATAGCTCTAATAAATGTTTTCTCGTTTAAACAAGTTCCTAGTCCGTGAGGAACATGTACCATTTTCGAAAATTTTCTGATAATGTTACCATGACAAAATAAGCTGTCAATACTTTTCCTATTATTGAGGCGTAAACATTATCATATCGGGAACATCAAAGCTTTTGAAACTGATAATAGCACAATCGAGTTAACAAGAGTTAGTATGCCAACTGCTGATACAAGTTCAAGAATGGTGGAGCTAAGATTTCATTTCAATGCCGTCATTTCAGTACCGTTAAATTATTTATCATGGATAACCATATTTTTGTAGTAAGTACTACTATTTATCTAATTTGGAGAATGGTCTCCAACATAGTTAACATATTTACAATGGGAGATGGGTAGAAATCATAAACATATGGAGATATTCACCCATCCAATATGCAATGATAAAATGCCAATTAGAGTAAAGATCATTCTTCAATATGGCATTATTCTTTACTCAAAGGATTAGAAACTAGAGTAGCTTGATTTGGATGCGAGAATGTAACAAAACTTAATTTGGAATTATATAGCAAATTAGTGGAGAATAAAACTAGAGAAAATTGAAATTTGAAGTTCAATCTTATGTTTTAAGTTAAGATTGGTCTCTTTAAAGTTTTAATCCAACTAAATTAATTAACTGATTTTAATTAAAAAATAACCAGTTTTAAACTTCTGAATTCAAAATTGAATTCCAATGCCGTTCTATTCATAGATCTAGCAGATGCTAAAATTAAATCAATTCTATAATAAATAGTTTTTTTTTTTTTTTGGTCTTAAATGAAATACATGATGAAAGTGAAGTAATAAAATTATAACTTCAATAAAGTACATGCAAACACAGACTTCACTGTTCAATAGTTTATTACCTACACTATGAAGTTCTGTTGGTAATACTTGGTATTTAGTTAGGTAAGATATATGCAAAAATATCCATGTATACATAATAAAATAAAGGGTAAATGTGTGATTTACTAATTGAGTATAAAAAAGGTATTATTCCTGCTTTCCAACTCCCTAGAATCACACCATCCCTAATTCCCTATTTCTCTCCTTCAACCTTCTGTGCAACTTCCTCTGCGACTGTTTTACTTCCATGGCTGAAAGTGTGAATCCCTTACTAATCCTAAAAAATTGTTCCCAAAATCCAGTACGGTTCCTACATCTGTTCAACCTAATATGGGGTACAAATATGGTGTACATCATTCGTCCTTGTTGAACACTTGCACATTTCAAGATGACATCAATAAATAAAACTTTGCACTAAGGTGTATGGGTCACACTGCGTTGGTTCCATTCAAGGCCTACAGTCTTTAAAAAAGTTTGTCAAACATTGGTAATTAACTTGTCTGCCGTTTCTTTTATCGTTTTCCCTTTCTTTTGCTCACTATCAATCATCAGAGCATTTGCCCTACCACCAGCAGAAAAAGGAGGCGTTGATGATTGCTACATTTGTGATTTGCCAATATCATTGGACTTCAACCCCAGCATAGGTTCAGAGGCCAACTAAGTGATATGTTTGCACGTAAAGAATTTACAGAACAGTCAAATCACAAATGACATATCAAAGTACATTTATCTTAATCAGGTTACCTGAGTTCCTCTACAGAATGCTTTAACTCAATGATCTCAAGCTGAGACTGTTTAACGATGCCCTCCAGTGCACTAGCCTGCATTAAGAACAGTGATTAGTAAGAGGAAAAAGAATAAAATATCAGGAAATTAGCAATAAAAAAACATACTTACGAGAGCGTATACTTCATCTTTTTCGGTTTCCCCACCATCTGGTACATCTTTAGAAGCTTGAAACTTCCTCTCTCCTAGATGTTGGCTGAAGTTATAATCTATCCCAGCCTCTCTTAATCCGTTTTCTGCAACTTTAAATAATTCATTTGTTTTTGACATCAAGTCCACTGACATTCTTCTTGACAAAGCACTTCTTAGTAAAGAGCCAATTTGTTCTTTTTCTTTTACTAATTGAGAAACCGTCTCATTTAGATTTTTCACTTCACGGCTCCTCTGCTCCATCAAATCCCTTGTTTTCTCAACAAGAAATACACTCAGTTCATATATAGACTCAATTCCGGCCAAAGATGCCTTAATATTTTCCTCGACATCAGTTTCTCGTGCGAGGAATAATGATTCTGACAACTCCGAGGATTTATTAGCATCGACAATCTTCATTGCTTCAAACATCTTTTTGTGGACTCTCGATACGTAATTCAATTGATCCACCAACAACAGCCTTTGTGACTCAATCTTTGACTCGTACTCGCTCACCAACAGCCGCAACCTCGATACCTCACTCTCTGATGCCTCCTGCTTCTCAACAAACTCACTTTCTAGTTCAGCCACTTTCTCATTTTTCTCATCCACGGACTTCTTCAAGCTCTCAATTTCCTCACTTTTCTTACTCACCTCCTCTCTCAACCCACTAATTGTTGCCTCAAGCTGAGAAATCTCAATGGCAATCTCATAATTCCTCTGCTCCATTAACTCCCGGGCCTCATTCCTTGACTTAATGTTCAACTCATTCTGCTTCAAAAGCTCCTCAACAATCTCATTCGTCCTCTTAATTACACCATACACCACTGCAGGCAGTCCCGTATATTTATTTGATCTCGGCAATCCATTTACTCCAAAATCCTTATAACTACTCACTTTTCTCGATATCTTCTCAATCCCACTAACTAACATTGATGATCCTGTCTCCATTTCCATCCTAGATGAGTCCTTCGCTTTCTGCAGCTCCTCTAACTGTCTTAATAACTCATCCTTTTGCCTCAAGGCCTCATCTTTCAACTTGATTTCCTCAGTCAACTCCCCAGAAACCTTATCTAATTTCCCCAATGTTTCCTCCCTATCCCTCAAGGCCTCATCACGCTGTCTCGAGCACTCATCACGTTTCTTGATTGCTTCGTGGCAGAGCACTTTAAGCCTATTAAACTTCACCTGGAGCTCATTCCTGGAATTCTCCACGTCCTGACGGGCTTGCCTCTCCCGGTCAAGCTCCGCCATAACTTCCTGGAGTTTCTCCACTGAAACATCTTCCGGCAAAGGGGTTTTTATATCAATAGGCACCGGATCATCAGCCTCAACATCACTCAGGACAGCATCAGCATCCTCATCCACATTCGCCATTAATTAATTATTTTTATACACAAAATCACAAATTCTCACCCAATATAAAGCTACCTTTATAAAAGATCCTTCATTTACAACTCCAAACCAACAATTGTAGAATTATGGTAAACAACAGCGGATATAACGTTACGTGTTGGGGGCTTTTTCCCCCTCTTTTTGTTATGTATAGTAGCCCAGAAACAATGATCCAATTAAAACCCACAAACTGATATCCACGATTTGACGGAAGGAATATGAGGAACGATGATTATTAGCTAAGAAGTAGAATTGTAGCGAGGGTAGGAGATCGTACCGTCTACCACGAAGGATCCACACTTGGAACCAGAAGAGAAATGGGAATGATGAAGAAAGAAATAAACAAGGAAAACAAAAGGCACCCGCCGGTCTCCCAATCTTATTTTGGGAAATATAAAATTGACATTTTAAAATAGGGTTGATTTTACAAAAAGTCTCCAACATTTGAATTAAGAATCAGTTGGATTATCAATCTTTTTTTTACTCTTCTAGGTCCTCAATCTTTTATAAATTTGTACAATAAATCCTTTTGCCACTATTCCATCAATTTTTTAAGAAAATGGCCATTATACCCTTTTAACTTTTTAATTTAAAAAAAAATATTTTAAAATAATTAAAAAGATTTGACAAAAAAAAAAAAGAAAACACCCACCCACCCCTACTCTACCCCACCACACCGTCCCCCTCCCACAAACGGCCTCCGGAAATGGCTGGCTGAATGCTGCCATTTTTCGGCGGCCAGAAAGGGGGGTGAATACCCCCAATTTGTGTTTCTAGGCAGCACAAAATGCTGCCGGCAAATAGGGAAAGGGGATTTATCCCTTCCCCTAAATGCTGTCGGATGCTGCCGTTTCCGACAGCATTTTGTGTTGCTTGGTAGCACCCCTCATTTTCCTACTGGAAATGGCAGTAGTATGCCAAAAAGGTCAGCCATTTTTGGCAGAAAAAGAGGGGAGAATCCCCCTCATTTTGACCACTGGAAATGACATCATTCTGGCGGCCATTTCAGGTAGCCGTTCTTGGGATGGGGTGGGTAGGGGTGGGTGGGGTGGGTGGGTTTTTTTAATTATTTTTAAATATTTTGTTTTTCAAATTAAAAAGTTAAAAGGGTATAATGGTTAATTTTTAAAAATTTGGCGGAATAGTGGCAAAAGGACATATCGTGTGAATTTATAAAAAGTTAGGAACCTAAGAGAGTGAAAAAAATGTTAGAGACCTAACCGATTTTTAACTCAAAGATTGAGGACCTTTTGTAAAATTAATCATTTAAAATATAACAGCCATTTATATAAAATATATGCGTGCGCATATATATATATATATATATATATAGTATTTCCATGATACATATAAATTGAGCCTAGATTTTATGCTTAAAAGTATTTATACTCAAGATTTATATTTACATTGCTCTTTATATCTTATCATATTGATTATTATTTTTATTACACATTGACGCGTCTACATGTGGTTAGACAAAATTTTGATTTCGACATTTTTTTCATGTGTTTTTAGAATGCAAGTTTT
Source organism: Nyctanthes arbor-tristis (assembly GCA_963692815.1). Lineage (NCBI taxonomy): Eukaryota > Viridiplantae > Streptophyta > Magnoliopsida > Lamiales > Oleaceae > Nyctanthes > Nyctanthes arbor-tristis. The sequence continues at coordinate 4,295 of CAVNYN010284869.1, read as the reverse complement.
TAACTTGCAGTTTTAAAATAAAATTTCATCAAATCATTTCTATTTACTAGCATATTCACGTTTTATATAAAGGAGGAATTATTTGAAGTAATAATATTAATGATCCAAATGAGGCTCTGAATCATTCAAGATTTGCATGTTAGTTGAAGGAAAGAATTTTTAGAGGGGAGTATGTCTACGATTCTGCTAGTTAGTGAAGGTTCCACAGAGAGAGAGAGAATATATATATATATATATATATATATGAGAACAATTATGCCCTGGAAAATCTCAGTTTGGGATTGATCCAATAGGACCGAGACTCAATTGTGACCACTAGAATTAAATGGTGTAGATCCCTGACGGGGCAAACTTGAATTAATAATATATATATATAGTTATTATATATTTAATCTTAACCAAGCTTTCACTTAACTAAAAAGTAACGACTATTTAATCTATTAGTGGTTAGAATTCAGAACTTTCGACCCGAAATACAAACATCTTAACTACTAAACTATAATTCGAACCACGTTAAATGATTCTTTGTATCACTAAAGATTTACATATAAGTTTAGTTCATAATATTTTTCTGAAAGTTGTTAAATGATTTTATTAAATAAAAAACTAAAGTTAGTAAAAGAAAAAAAGAATTATATGTGAATACTAAGATTTTAAAGAAACAACTAATATTGGAGAAATGATAAGTTTCTTCATTGCTTGAATAAAATTGTAGGTCGAGCATTGAGTACGCTCGTTCATATTCTTGTTTATAAGGAATTTTAAGAGATACGGTTAGAGAGCACGATAATTACAATTTACAAATATACTATTAGATAAATGTTCATAACGTGATTGTTTTTCTTTTTTATAATTTCAAGTATTTACCCTTTTTTTTAATGGATATGCATCAAAGAAATGCTAATATTTTGAACAAAAACTAAAAGTAGAGAACCTGTAAAAGTACATATTTCATACTTGTGCCATCTTTTCAAATTTATAATTGTTACACACTGAATGCGAGTGGCTCAAATTGTCAAATGATGCAAGTTAAGAGGTCAATCATTTGCATGATATTACAGCTAGACATGGGCGTTTTTCTTGTGTTAACTGACTGCACCGACCTACTTACTAAACTAATAATTGGTTTTCGTAGGATTTCATCGGAAAAAAGAGATAGAGAAAAACTAATGGTGCTGAAAAATGGTCAGAAACTGACCAAACCGACCAAAATGGGCCGTTACCCGAGAAATCCAAATTGGCAGTTCTCGGTTTGGTGTCGTTTCCGGCCGGAACCCAAACCGACCAACCGACGCCCACCCTTAAATTTGAGCTAATTAAGAGGAGTAGCTAGCCATCTAACCAATATGTAACCTATTCTTTCTTCTTATAATTGGATTGTCTTACGGATCAAAAATAATATTGATAGGATAGCTATTAGCCTATCAGCTAGAGACAACTCAAGTATAATCTAATTATTATTAAGTACTTCATATTCAACATCTTTACCTACCAGTAGATAATCAACAGCTCCCTTTAATGGCGCGAGCCTTAACGAGGGTCTTAATTAGTGACCATAAAAGTCAAGATTTGAGTATAAGTACATCTAGCTAGATGCATCAAAACTTAATCAGTTAATGTGTGAAAGGAGCAGCGTGAAGCATAAGTTTTGAATTTAGACACGCTTAATTGTGTACAGACTCAACATTAGAGTGCAAAAAAAATGATGGGATTTCTTAACCTCTAATGGTCTACAAGTTTCAAGAGTTGACCTACGAATAACAAGTCATAAAAGCTATTACCACAAAAGGCCTAACAAATGAAAATTGGTCTAGCTCTAGTTTAGGATTCATATCATGGTATCGGTTGATTTTCTTCCATTTACGGCAATGGCCTATAATGGCAAGTTTTATCATCATCGCTCCAAAGGAGGTTGTTTCGTGACAAATACCCAACAACTAGTTAACAATTTTCTAAATCATCGGCTAATTAGTAGAATCAAGAGTGCTCGTCAATGAAATTACATTATCACCTCAAGATTTTCTTGGATGCTGCCTGATTAATCTAAGGATGATAAGGATTTTGTCCATGATTAATTATAATTAAGTGATTGAAAATAAGCAGTTCAGATTTTCTCCAGTTGACCAGAAATGGCTATCGTGCTGCTTTGTAGGACATGTTACGTACATATGCACGTTACTTAACCAAACATGCATACTTTCTCATTTATTAATTTATTTATTTTTGCACTGTCAAATTTCAATATCCTCAGTTGCAGGGCAAATTCTGAAGAGAAGACTGATACCCGGCCGCTGCTTGACTATTTGAGCAAGTAAACCCTTTTGTATTTATTCTCTTTGAGTCTTGAGAATTCTCTAACGCACTTTCTTAAGTAGTCGAACCTTTGAATAAAACTAGCTCATTGTTACTTATGACCTAAAATAGAAATTCTTTCGATCGACAATAGTAAACTTTAGATTCCAATTACTTGTTTGAGTTTTTCACGCTTCGGAGCTATCTAGATTCCCGAGTCTCAGGTTCCATCTTAGTTCATTGGACTATTGACAAAATAATATTTACTTTTGCCCCAAGTCTTGATTATTATCTCTATATATTTGCTAGGTTATTTCCTAATATATATCTTCCACTTTGTTATGATTAATTTTGGGCATTGACTTGACCCTCCAGACTTTTGTATTAATTTATGGTCTTTCATTATTAATTAATTTCTCTGTCTTCATTATTATTTTACTTATAAAATTATGCTTTGAAGAATTCACATCCTGAATTAACTGTTGTATATATATATGTATACAGGGTTCTTAAGCTTCTTATTGCAGGAGAAATACATAGAGACTTCAAATATCTTATCATTCTGTAAAATTTTCTGGGAAATTTTATCTGTTTTTGGAATTTGCTTTGTTTTGTATCTGAATTTTTGTTGGGAAGAAGAAGAAGAGTAGATTTTGAGGTGATGGGAGGAAAAAGTTCTAGCTCTAGAAGATCTCCATCATTTGATTCATCTTCATATGATAATCAAGGCTATCTACAATCTTCATATACTCAACACCACCCGCCATACGACCCTCGGAGCCACCTCTCGTCCCCCATGCCGTACGATTATGCACCCCAGCCGCGGCCGAGATTGGATAGGAAATTTTCAAGAATTGCTGATAACTACACAAGTTTGGATCAGGTTAGGCGATCTGAAACATCATCTTGAATTATTTCAGGAAAAAGAAAAATGATAACTTTATTTGATGATGTTTAGGATTTAGTACTATTTATCTAGTCTAGTTGGCATTTTAATATTAGAAGATCAATAGATAATCATAAATACATAAAGAGATCTACTCATTCGTTATCAAATGAGAAAATGTCAACTAGATGGGAACTGGTCTCTCATCTAGATAAATAATATTATTCTTTAGGATTAGGATAGTAAATAAAGCCAAAAGTAGTCGTTAGGATGTCCTTTTTTTTTTTAATGGTTATCAATTCTACGTTGGTTAACTTGTTCATTTCTGTCAATGAATGGGTTACATGTATTTCCACTATGAAGTTGTTGTTTTTATTGCTTTATGTTGAACCACATAATCTAAAAGTCTCGACCGGCCCTTGACAAGTACCAGTCGAGTTAACGTCATAACTCTCGGAGAGAGAGAAAAAAAAAGTGATTCATTGCCATTTTTCCTCAGGTTACAGCTGCTCTTGCCCAGGCAGGTTTAGAGTCTTCAAATCTTATTGTTGGCATTGATTTCACAAAGAGCAATGAATGGACAGGTTCCTTATCATCTTCTTTGGTAATTGGTATTAAATATTAATGACTTCAACCTGTATTTTAACCCTTGTTTACAAACCAGGGTCGAAGTCGTTTAATCGGAAAAGCTTACATCACATAGGAAATAGCCTAAATCCCTACGAGCAAGCGATATCCATCATCGGGAAAACGTTATCTGCTTTCGATGAAGATAACTTAATTCCATGTTTCGGATTTGGAGATGGCACGTACTTTTTCTACTATGATGAACTTTTAAGAAATCACTTTTGGTTCCTTTGTTTGCTTACAATTGAGCGTTGCTCATCGTGTTTTTGTGCAGCCTCGACACATGATCAAGACGTCCTTAGCTTCTATTCGGATGGAAGGTTTTGCGAAGGATTCGAAGAAGTACTAAGTAGATATAGGGAATTAGTTCCCCAACTTCGACTGTCAGGTAAACTGCCGAGTACTATGCAATCCTCTCTACTAGAGATGCTAAAAGTTTCACGAGCTTCTCAACTCGTATGTATTCATGGCAGGTCCAACATCATTTGCA
>CAVNYN010284868.1:0-23010 GCA_963692815.1 Nyctanthes arbor-tristis | reverse complement strand
TCTTTTGGAAGTTTGAGCCCTCAATTTGTCATAATTTGCGCGACTGTAGTATCGGACTGTCAATAGAGTAGCCCGCAGAGTTCTGAATTATATCAAGCATGAATGCAATTCCGACATTAATCGATTTGTGCATCGCCTCCATTAGGGATGAACTTCTTCTCCATGGTAAATTGATGAATTATTATTACAAATTTTATCCTTCCTGATAATGTAAAGTTATCGAAATTGGGTACCGAAAAATCATATTTTTACTCAATGTTTTTACAGGGGATAGCCATGGTGATATTCTAGCGAGTATATATGAATTTCCTTCGGAGTTGTTTGATGCTTTGTTGCCCCAATTGCCGCCACTTGCTTTGCAGAAATTACACGAGAACTTGTGGGTTTGATAATATGAATGAATCAATGTTCAGTTTTGGGTGCTTATTACTGAATACTGATGGTTGTGCTTATAGTATCCGGAAGTGAAGGATAGCTTGCAGATGTTGCTTTTTTGTTGCACGCTTACTTTTGTGGAATAGAGGAGTTAAATTTTTAGCTGCAAGTGTTGAATTAGATGTGGCAGCCTACCTTGTTATGTTTGGTTTTTGGAAAAATTTGTACGGTTGGTCTCTGGTGATGCATGTCCCTGTGTTTGTTCTGTAGGATTGAATCGTGTTTTTGAGCTTTAATATCACATTTTAATGAGTTTCTGGCAAGTTTGATGCCATAATGTTATAGAGTTTGTTGTATTTTCTTTACTTCATAGTCCATATGCAGGATTAGAAGGAACTAAGCTGGATCAATTATTTGTCTGTTGATGGAAAACTACTATGAGATTCCATGCAGAATCTATCTGGCCATCATTCTCATGCTTCATTTCAAACTTTAAGTATCGTACGATAGTGTGCATGCTATTCAATATATGACTTTGTGCATTTTCTTGTACTATTGTGCTAGCCAGCTAGGTAAGTTTTGCATCATAACAGATTATACGACATATCATAACAGATTATTCTTTGTGTGTAACCCCTGGTAGCATCTATTTATTCATGTATTAAATTATTGAAGTTCCCTTATTTTTTTAATTTTTATTTTGGGTTTGATTCTTGCTCTCTTGGGATGTTGGTGGATTGTGAAGTTCCAACCCTGTTTAATGTTTATGGCGGTGGTGTTAGAGTTGATATTTTGCTCCATATTAGTTTTTCCTGTATGGGCGTGCCTTGACTTCAATAGAGTGATCCTCAATTTTTGGCAATTAAATATTTATTTACCTAAGAGAAAATGTCGAGATGTCAATACCGGCAAAGCCTGGAATTATAGACGGTGTCAGTTGTTGTATATCTTCTTAGTTTAGTCATTAATGTCTTCTTAGAGAAATGGTTTATGGAGATAACACGTAACTTGAGATCTATCTTGGTGCAGGCCCTTTGAGTTCAGAGAAGACTATGAACCTGCCACTGGTTACCGTGAACACCACAGAAAACGTATAAGGTGGGGAAATTGTGTTTGATCCAAAATGGTATATCATATATGGTTTGGAGTAATGCAATTTGAGGAAATTTTTAGTGCCTGGCAACTGTTCCTACAGATGTGGGTCTATAGACGCAGCCTGGAGGGCTCTATACAAGTTGCGCTGGCCTGATGTCCAGCAGAATAGTCGGTTCATGGTTTGGCTGGATAAACATGGAAAGGATAAGCACAGTTCAGTTGTTGATTGGCAGCAGTTATATTGGCAGACCCATTTGCAGAAGTATATCCATCTCTTTGAAGTAATATGGTATTATGAACTAATTTTATTACCTTACACTTTACTATGCTTTTCAAACCAGCTGCGTGGATGCCATAACGGAGACAGCTTTACTCCCTTCTTATGGTGGTTCTATTGGTGAAATACAAATTCCAGGTAGATTACCCTTGCTTTTGTTGCTTATCCCTGTCCTCCCACCCAGGCAACCAACTCCAGGTCGAAATTGAATAAAATAAAAAATTTGGACAAACATTGTGTGATTGTTTATTTGATCTTCAAGCCAAAAGGACGTAATTAATGTTATACTTATACCTCACATCATAGCTTCTTTAATCTTTCTTATGTTTCCACACTCAAATGAAGTGAAGCACGACGCGTTTTAGGTTATGCAATTAAATCTTAACAACCCAGAAGATATTCAGAGAATTTCCTCATGTAATTAATGTGAACTGTGAAGGGTCAGTATGTAAGATAAAGTTTGAGAAAACAGAAAAATTGACTCAGTTTGAATTTTCTTATGTATTAGATGGTAAACCAACTAGTTAAGAGCATGCTTAGCATAGCTTAAGTTATAATTTAATTGGTGATAGCTGTGGATCCTACAGAATGTGGGGATAAAATTGATGTTTGACCAGCTTAATTTATGTTCTAACTTTTAAACAAATGGAAAATATACTGGTGATGGAAGTGGTAAAATTTTATTTTATTTTTTTAATTTTTTTATTTTTTGGTTTTGGAGTTTCCCTCAAGGGAAAATGTAGTGCCAATGTGCCGTGTGTTATCATTTGCATTTCTTATAAATTTACACATGATGATACCGCGAACAGTCGTTTTCTACTGCAGTGTATCATCACATATACATGATACATCTATTTGGGACATACATAGGAGATCTCATTCTATGCAGTTCAAGATGAACACTCTTCTATCAACAAATACACACGGTCGTGTTCCACTGAAGGAGCTGAAAGTTCACATCAAAGTGGTCTTTAAGATTTAGAAGCAATGATTAGTTTGTGGAAGAATAATGGAGGATGTAACTGCTTCTATGAGAGAATATGGTGGTTGGAAGTCAATATTGAATAACGTTGTTCACATAGCCGTTTCAGATTCATGAGGATTTCATGGTTTTCAATTGGTTAACATGATTATAAAGCCAGTTGATATATACTTGCTCTATGCAGATTCAATACTGCAATATATTGGTTGCAAGCAACACCAGTGTATGCCCACATGCAACTATTTCAAATTCTCTTATCACTGCCAACAATTTGGAATATACATCAGGTACTCTTGTTTTCCGGTTCTTAAGTGAACTCCTAAATTTAAGTTAAGATGACATAGAACACCGTCATAACCATACTTCTGTTAACCTGCCTTTTGATTTTTAATTATTGCTGTTTTCTTTGTAAAAGGTTAGAGATTTTTTTTTCTTCTTTTGCAATTTTTCTTGCTGAAAATTGATTTCAGTCCATCTATTAATGGCGATTTTCTAGATTTTCTAGATTCTTAATTAATATTTGTAAAGCTTTGCTGATAGTGATTCTATATCCCTCACTTTTTATGATGTGACATACCAGAGTTTGTATTTTCTGTTAGGGATTTCCTGGAAAAAGTTCATTGCAGTTCCCTTATTTTCTTTGATAATAGATCTGGCTATCTTTGTTGAAATACCTTTATATCTGTTGCAGATGTTTGAGGCTACCAAATGTGCTTTGCATTATGGAAACATGTGTAAGTTACAAGTACTTTGAATTTTAAAAGTTTTCATGTGGATCTGATGGTTTTTATCTAAATTTTGCATGGTGATGTGGAGCTTCATAAAACAGTAATGCAGGGACACAGAAAAATTATTATTTTAGAGGGTTATTAATTTATGGATAACTATTATAACTGAATGGTTTATTAAATTATCGATAAAATGAATATTTATTAATATATGAAGCATTTTATATTTTAATGACTTGTATGAGTACCATAATATATGTTGCTTGCCAACCTGTCTTAGAAGTAGGGATGTCAACTGAGCCGATCTGCTTGAGCCGCCTACAGGACGCCTTTTAAAAAGCTCGAACAAAGCCAGCTTCGGGCTGTTTGATACGAGCATGTGCTAGCCGTGCAGCTTGCTGCCCCAGCCAGCTTGTGCCATTTGATTCTTTTCTTTTAATTTTTTATTGTTTTCATAAAATTATACAATTTTAATTCCATTTACGTTAGCAAAAAATATATCCATTTACATTAAATGTAGGTGTTCCTCAACATATAGAAAAGGAGAAAAGTTTCTCGTAAGTCGTAATTTTTATTTAACATGTTGTGGTTTGTACGAAATGTGTAATTTTAAATTATTGATTAAAAGTAAAATTATAAAGTACTTAAATGTCTTGTTTATTTTTATTTAAATTTAATACAATCAATATTTTCATTATTTTGTGAAAGCTTTAAGAAAACAAAAAGCTTGCTAGCTGAGCCGACTCGGCTCGATAAAAGCTCGGGCGAAGCCCTATCTTTTGGGGACAGGCTGACCAAGCTTCGACTCGGGCTTTTTAGACTCAGGCAACCCCCCCCCCCAAAAAAAAAAAAGGCAGCGAAGAATCTTGGTTCAGCTCGTTTACACTCCTATGTGAATGTCTGCGGTTATGATGTTTTCATCTTCTATACACTTCTTGTCTATTTTGTGCTTTAGCCAAAGGAAAGTCGTAGAGTTAATCATTGCTTAAACTGCTTTTTGGAAGCTAGCTCTGAATCTGTATGCCCCTCTTCTGTCTGCAAATTAACTCACTAACTGAAGTCTTTTTTGGTTGTTGAACAGACCTTAATAATGGCATTGGATACTAACATCCCAAAACAGAGTCATTTAATCTCTCTCTCAGTCCAGAAAAAATGTCATTTCAATTTTCCCGGCCTTGAGGAATCAATCTTGCCAGACTGCTGATATTTCAACTTATGGAAACTAACTCCACTGAGCACCTTTGTCTAGTTATTTTCTTTGGTCCCCTTTTTTTAATGATTGTAGATTGTTTTGATGAATCTATAAAAATAATTTGTCTAGCTAGATTTTCTTAGCTTTAAATCTTGCCATTTTTTTTCTCATTTTGACACTGGCCGGTAGTCAGACCACATCTTGAAATGTCAGTGGTGAGCCTTTCTCACATCCTGTCTACTAACTGGATTTTGGTTGTGTTTCATCGTCAATTCCACTTATAACTTCTGTGTGCTTTACTGATGCTCTGGGATACAATCTTGTATCCACCCTGACGTTACTTCTAGAGTTCATGCTCAATAATTAATTACCCTCTTGACAAAGATAAAATTTCAACTAAGTGAAGCTAACTTATAGAGCTCTAAGCTCATTGTTCGTGATTCCAAGATGTCCTTCAGATCATATAACAAGCGTAAGTCAACTTATTCAATAACTAAAAGAAGTCTAGTATTTTTGAAAGCACAATGGTTTTTGTGATTCCATGGATGTCCTTCAAATCGTATAAAATATAAGTCAACTTAATAAATAATGAAAAGAAGTATGATATCTGGAGGTGTTTTGAGTAATTTAGTCCTTTATTTGTATGTGAAGGTAAAAGTAGAAAAATTAAATGAACTGAAGTATATGATGGCAAGATTTCTTGCACCTCTAACTCTTTTTCTGTTTCAGCATTTATTGCAGATCACTAAGTTGGAAAATCTGAAACTGCAGTGGGTAAAGTCCATTGAGAATGTAGGTTTTGTCATCTGATCTATGTCTTGTAGCCACTTGATTGGCCAAAAAAATAATCTTGATCTAAATATTAACTGTTCCCATGTTATTTTATTTATTTATTTTTTTTTAATTTCAAAAAAAAAAATTGCTCAAACTATCTTTATCCACATATTTAATGCGACTGGTGAGTACTATATAATTCTATAGCATTCATTTCCACTCATTCTATTTCTATTTTGAAAAACATGTTAGCGAACTTTCTATTTCAAAATAAAAATAAGTCAAAGCAAGCACATCGGCTGTTTCATGGGATCCACATTAGACAAAGCTCTATAACTCATTTTCACACATTCTTTTTCTATTTTGATATAAGGGACGTTGAGTGAAATAGAAAACTAATGGGCTTATAATTCTAGAGAACATAGCATAAGATGGGTGTATGAGAAGCATTCTCATGCACTTGCATACACATGTTTGAAGGGAACAACAGTAAACATAGAGGAGAAGCTAAGGGTTCTTATGCATGCACATTTGGTCATACACATAAATTTTCTAGTAATCAATCAGCCATCACAGAATTACCTTATAGACATGTTTTTCATCTTGCTACATCTTTGATATTGATATCCAAGAGGGAAATAAAAACAGCTAAATCCAATTTGTTCAAAATGATAAAACAACTCAAGGCCAGACTAACTTTAGCTTCGGTTCCCTATGGCCCGAGTCGTTTCCTTTTGATGTCTGCTAATGCTATGTATAACAATTTTTAAATCAGCACACAGCATTATGCTCTATAGAAATGATACTTTTAGCTGTTCTTGTTTTTTCTTTCTTCAGTGGTCACTGTCATTCTTATCTGAAACTTATTTGTCCTGTTCAAATTTGTGTCTCAATGAGTTGCAATGCAAGGGAATATAATTTCCATCAAGATTAAGTTAGTGCCCCTAAAATACATTTTCTGGAAATGGTCCAAACAGTCTACTGACTGGAAGCAGGTTTCAGAAAATACATAGGGCTTTCTATGTCTTTATCCTTCAGAGGTGATTAATTGTGTAATAAATCCAGAATTTGCTTCCTACATGTAACATCGTTGCATAATTTTAATGTAAAATACAAATCAATGAAGGTTGTGTATGTAATCTCCATTTTAATCTTCTTAGTTTTGCTTTTACACAGCTTTAATGGATGTCATTTATGTCATTGCAGAGTAGAATGAATTGATTTGCAAAACTAGGTAGAAGATTTAAGATTTTTCAGGTTTCAGGCAGCCCAAACCTTAATGTATGCCTATGCAAGGGTCTTCAACAGCCAAAAAATAATTTAGTCCAATTTCTGTCCTCTTCGTCATACTTCAAATCTCCATGCATAATGAAAAATCTAATAAATGGTGACATGATTTGTGAATTTGTTTGTGGTCCAGCTGATGTCATCTTATTGCGGCTCATGATTTTACAGGTTGAAGGATTATGCAAACTTATACATCAGAATGGTGAAACACTAAAATCAGTTGAATTTACTCATTGCAAGTTCTATCCAACATTCATGGATGCAATTTGCGATTCTCTACATGTGAAGGGCCATGAATCACATGGAATTGAACATTTCTCAATCAAGAGTTCAAGCTTTCTGCAAACCGATACATTTTTACCGATTGGATTGAAATCCATTATAAAATCAGGGAGGTATTCTCACGTCTCATTGTTTTCAATATCAAGTTGAATGTCCCGTGTTCAAGAGAGATAAATGTATGAATACTATTACATTTTATACCTTTTATTTAGCTTTGCATGCTCTTCCATCCAATTATATATTTGTTACTGTTATTTGATCAAAAATATGCTATGGCTAAGATTACTTGCTTTGATTCAATTTCTTCTCAAGATCTAAATAAATAATGTTAAGATTATTTCCATCTAATTCTTATTTTCATTAATTCATTAACTAAATTACTTCATTTCATTTTTTTATTATGTTTTATTTTATTTTTATATTTTTGGCTTGGGTGGAAACTATGGCTTCTTAGGTTCGTCGAATCGAAGTAATAAGAGTTTACCTTGCTCAACATGGTTTCTTTTCTGATTTTTCAGGTCAATCTTGTGCTTTTCCTTTGAGCTCACGTACTTATTAACATTATTATCATGTACTTTAGGAAATACTAAACGAGCTTCTAATCTTAATTTTTCCCCCTCTATTTCTGCTGTGAGTATCAAGTCAATTGGTTTGTCATAAGTTGCCTTTGCCTTGATTAGCCACCTGATTATTTACTCAAACTTACATATTCCTATTTTTTCTGTACTTATTTGATAATTAAAGTTATCTCGAGTATCTCTATAGTTGTCTGTATTGTTGTCATCTCATTTCTATGATAATTTGCTCTACTACTAAATTTAGTGAGTGATAGATGGAAGCTGGTTTTGTCAACTGGCATGTTATGCAAGTGGCATTTATTGTTCTTGATCAGTTTTTGGTAGCATGCACCCCATCAGATGAAATTTTAGGTTCCTGATGATATTAAAGTTCACATCCACCAAACCAAAACTCTGAAAGAAGGTTAAGTGATTAATAAATAAGGTGAAACTTGGATTCTCAAGCTCGCAAACTCTGAAAGAAGGTTAAGTGATTAATAAAGTTGGATTCTCAAGCTCGCTGGTTACTAGTTCTACCACTACTTAGAATATAGTGTCTACCACTAGTTAGAATATAATACCTGATACAGTCTTACGTTGATCAGGATCTAATTGTCTATAGCACTGGTATTAGGTCCTTGCGCTCGTTAAGCTTATGTGACAACCAGCTGCAGGCAACTTTTGCAAAAAATGTTTTCAATACCCTTCTTGATACCTCAGCTAGTCTATCCGATCTGGATCTTTCGGAAAATAATGTAAGTTAGATTGACTTCAATAATACTTGATGTCTGAAATTCTTTATTGACGAAAAAATATTTGGATGTTATTGCAGATTTCAGGTTGGCTTTCTCATTTTAAATGGGGATCTGGAAATCAACGAATATCTTTTGGAATAGGCAAGTCGTTGCAATCATTACACTTGCTTAATTTAAGGTATTTTACATGCAGTATCATCCGTGACTATTTCTTACTTCCCGGGCTTCCCCAAATGTTATATCAGAGATCTGCTAGTCTGCTACGATGAGAATGTACATGGTCCTTGTTATCTAATGTTTATGTTTTCTGAATTTTGGATGAAGTGGCAACATTTGCCAGTAAAAATTTTGTTTTATACTGATCATCGTCTAGTAAGTATAAAGGCTCACTTCCAGTACCATGGGAGATGGAAATGTGATGGATGATAATGGGGGAGGGGAGGGAGTTAACCAAATGTAGGGGGCAATTGGACAATAAACATCTTGTTTATGCTTTCCTGGGAGGAAGTTGCAGTTAATCTACAAAAAACTTTGGCATTTCTTCACTTATCATTTGGCGTCAAAGTCTTCAAATGTATCTCTGAAGCCACTTGGTTCCCAAACAAAATTTTACTGCTAAGAGATCTTCATATATTTGAGAAGTACAAAAATACAAAGGGCCAGATTTTGCATAATGATGCTTGCTACAAGAAACTCACTTGTTCATTGCCAAACAGCAGGGATGATTTTCGTTTCCCCTTTCTTTTTTGCACTTCTTGTACATTAAACATATTTTACTTTGCCTCCGTTTGTAGTCTACTACTGTTTTGAAATAGAAATGGAATAAGTGGGAATGAGTAGTGGAGAATTGTGTGGTATATATGAATCTCACGAGATATGTGGAGGTGATTAGTTTGACCAATTTCTATCTTGTAATAGAAGTAAATTTCTAATAGGGGCTTGTATTTCAGGAACAATAATTTACAGATAGATGATGCAGACTGTCTCAAGTATGCTCTGCTTCACATGCCTTATTTACAGAATCTTGATTTAAGTGACAATCCTATCGAGGACGGCGGAATCAAGTTAGGTTTCTCTTTTCCTTAAGAGGACTGTTTATATTTTAGGCGTTTTGGATGTGGTTTGTCGGTGTTTAGACTCATAACCTTGTATCTGGCGCGGTCAGCATACTGTGTTTACTAATTGTTTTTCATGAATAATAATATTTAGGAGTCTGATCCCCTACTTCACTGAGATGTCTGGAAGACCTTTGCCCTTTTGTGATTTGAAGCTTGAGAACTGTGAGCTCTCTTCTGATGGAGTGAGCCAGCTCTTAGAAGTCCTTTCAACTATGAAGACTCCACTAAGAGTTCTTTCAGTTGGAGGCAATAACCTTGGCAGGTAACTCATGGTGACATTGTAATTTTAATACTTCTGATAATTGCCCAGGATCATCTGTCTAAGTGCTAGCTTTCTTCCAGCAAGATGGGGAAACCATTAGGAAAATTTATGTGCATGGGGGTTCATGCCCTTGATGTTGAAGACATTGGACTTTGTTCTTCTGGTTTTTTGGAAGCACTTGAAGAATTAAATAAGGAAATGAAACTTGCATACATTAATATAAGGTACGGTTGATATAAAAAAAATTTCATGATTGTACCTATAGGTTCATATGTTGGAAAAATTGATGGTTCACTGACCTTGGTACAGCAAAAACCGAGGTGGGATTGGAAGTGCAAAATTTCTGTCGAAGCTCATTGTGCAGGCCAAAGAACTTATTGCAATTGATGCGCAACATAACTTTATGCCTATTGAGTCCTTGTCAGATATAACCTGTAGCTTGAAAATCGCAAAAGGTGTCTAGAACGAGCACAAATTTCTTTTATTTCTTCTGAATATAACTGATAAGTTATGATGAGTGCTTGAGGAAAATAAGTAGATTTTAAATATTAAAATTCTCCTTGTTCATATAATTGAATTTTCTACTGCTTACTTATATACAGGAAAACTGGAGCATCTGGATTTGTCTGGGAATTCTTTCATGGAACTTGTTGATGCATCTTTGCTGACTGAATTTCAACTCAATGGCAAATTTATTCTTAAAGTTTCATCATCATCTGCTCCGAATGCACCTTATGATGATGACCCATAGTTGCTCCACTTGTTTGAGTTTGATTCACTAGACACGCTTGGTTTTATTACGGAAGGCTTCAAAATCAAGGCTTATTAGAGGTGACTCTTCTTTTGGGTGCTTACTCAGTTGTAATGTCTTTTTTCCTGTGTATTTTAGTAGTATAACCAGCGTTATCATGATAAGTGCTCGATTCTGCTTGAACTACTGATCTCATCTATTTAATCCATGCAAGCACCCTGGAGTTTGTATGGATCTAATATATGCTTTCAAGAAATAGCCTACCCCAATTTACGGTAGGCTGGTTTTGCTTCATTGTTATTAAAACGTGGTAGATTGCATGGGGAAATGATATAAAATCAGACGTTTAGTGTTATAAATGATGTCATACAATGCGCGCCACATTAATTTCACGAGCCAATGTGGGTCACTGTCAACTGATGTGACGTGTTTGAATACACACGCAAGTGTTTGACGCTATACTAATTATCATTTCCCAAATAGCAACGGTATTTTTCCATGTCTCTCTTTGTTGAATTTGACTTAGATGATTACATCTTTCCACATTGTTGCCTGTGCTAAGAATAACGGGTATATGCGTAGAGGTGTCAAAATTTATGTGTACCATCATATTAAAATCGTGGCCATTCACGAGTTCAAATGTCAATGAGACTTGAATCATAAGGAGTTAGTCAAATCTCTTTTGATTTCTAATATACAGTTTCCTTTTTCTTTTAAGTAGAGTTCAATCAAATGATGTATCCTATCAAGTATGTTTACATCATCGGGTATTATTCACCGCGACTTAAAAATTGTGTCCTAAATTTCAAAGCTTTAAGGTCCAATTTTATTACTCCATTTATTCTGTAAAGATGGTTCACTACTGTTTTTTTTCATCCATCTGAAGTATAGTTCACTTTATTTAGAAATGGATTCAGGGTTTTTAATGACACGTGATGTGATGTAGTATATAAAAAATGAACAATTAACAAGAGGTAATATACTTTTTCTAAATTTTTCTATATAAAATTTCAAAATTTCAGCCCGTTCATGAATTCATCCATGACTTTACTTGGTTAATTACTTACTTGGTTTTCTTATATACATATCTTTAGTATAATATGAATTGTTATGAGCAAACAAGAAGATTTAAAATGGAAAAATAAAATTCTGTCAAAAAAAAAATAATAATAATAAATAAAAGAAAAGGCACATACAGAAAAATGTTATGTTTCCCTGACAATATCAATTGCACTTTCTTAAATTTTGTGATAACAAAATAAATAAATAAATAAATAAATAAATAAATAAACTATTTTTGCGGGATGGACCTATTAATATAAAGATTGATTTTTGTCTATGCTGTTATGCTATGGAGGGAAAACCAAAACAAGTGAAAGTGGACAGCTGATATGGATTGCTTCCTTTATTTAATTTTTGGAAAAGCGGGGTGGTTAGATTGGCTGTCACAAGTTGTCTTTTTTGTGCTTAGCATACAATTTTCTCCTTGTTTTATATTAAAGAAAATATAATATTGGACCTCACTGCATGACGTTGCATGATTGCCTTTCCACGTTACATTTATTGGATTCTAAAATCTTTATATCACATAATAAGACTTACGTAGTATGGTAGTTGAAAGAGACGTCGAGATTCCTGGTGTATTAATTTACGGGTGATTTGCAGTAGAGGTTATCAATTTTGTATTTATTTACACTTTCATCCTCAACCTTTAAATTTGAACGAATAAGTCTGCAACCTTCACATTCATTTGCACTTTCATCTAAATTTAATTATTAAAATAAAAAAAGACTCTTACGAACATGAATAGAAAAGTATACAATGCATATTAGATAAAAAAAAAAACTGTGTAAACTGATGAGACCTGTGAATCAAATATTGTAGTAATTTACACGATAACAATTTAGATAGAATATTATTATAATTGACATTAAATTTTAAATTCACGTCACCTGAGAATATAGAAAAAATGACATATTTGTACAGAAACGTGACACGTGTACTAATGATAAAATTTTAAATTAAATTGTATATGACTTTTTTGTAATCATACACGCATTTTACTTTTCGATACTCTTAAATAATGTGAATTTCAAATTTAATTTCAATTATAACATGATTTCATGTAAATGGTTGCTAAACTAGCCCTAACATTTTATTAATTAAAATAAACGTAATTTGAATAAAAGCGTAAATTTTCCAAAAGTCGGGGATCTATTTTCCGGGTTGCCGCAGTTTTCAAAATAACCACCCACTTAAGTTGACATTTTACAGCAATTTTTCAACATTTAGGAACAAGTTTGCAACCATAAAATCAGACCTTATTGCTTCATAATCTATTTTAGTTGTAGGATGCTTTTGTTGCTCTACAACTCTTGAATCAGATTATGATGTACATAATAAATTCATTGAGGAACCAATTTCAATATAATATTTGTCGTATTCAAACCAACCGGATTTTTGCATCTCATTTTTTCAACCGTGATCCATAAATTTGTGTGGATGGATATAGTTGGATTAACAAGGAAAATCACTCTTTGTTCTGCATTGTTACGGAACCATGAGCATGTGGGGGTGATGCTTATCAAGAAAATGATTCTGAATTGTTAGATTGGACTAGCTCATTATCCATATGTGTAACCCCAAATCATCAATTCTCACTCCATTAATTCATGTACAATTATTCTGTTTCATTAATTACAGTAATGATCTCCCACCATACATACACATAACAGAAGATTATTGGGATAATTGTGTGGACTCCCACACATAGTGGGCTCACAGTATTTAAGTTTCTACAATAATCTCCAACCGCATGTACGTATGGTAGGAGTGAGAGATAATCTCTGCATTAATTAAGTGCAATATTTATTGTCCTTATCGCAGTACATGTCATGTAGTAGTATCATTTTCTTGGTAAGCTTTGTCCTAGTGATGTGTAATTTACATGTGAAACTAAAACTTTCTATGTGGTTGAAATTTGGTATCTATTTATATATATATATATATATATATTAAATGACAGTTTATCTGGCGCAATTGTAATTTCATAATTAGAAAATCTTTCCCGCATAAAGCTCTATCTGGCACAATTGCTTATAACGACATACTACACCACCTGTCACTTTTAATAAAAAAAATTATTACAAATGTAATAGTGAAGGATTAAACTCATGACCTACAGTTAAGAGTAATATGCTTTTAAACCGTTATGTCAACTCTTTTGTTTGTTAATAATTTTCATTTACATATTATTATTCTCGCGTGTTTTCACTCAAAGAAAATAATAAATTGTTAATAATTGTTTGTATACAGTGTTTCTAAATTTATAAACATACGAAATTAAATTTATGGAAGAAATAAAAAATTAACTTAAGTAATGTTATAATTTCATATGAAAAGTAGAATTGACAAAAGGCATTCGCCGATCCGGTTGGATTCCTAAATAAACATAAATGTGAACATTTTTTCTTTCTCCTTTATTTGAATACTAATTAACTTCCTCTAATACTGATTAGCCCAATTGAGAAGAATAAAATTATTTTGTATTGCTATCTTCAAGTTTATCTTTTTGAGATTCAAAAATTCCTACAAAAATCAAGCTTTGTTTTTTGCTTATAGTTATGAAATGAATAAATTGTAGTGTGTAAAATGTTTACCTTTTAAAAAAAACAGTTGTCATTATCAACATTTATAGCAGGAAATATTAAGAAAAAATTATAATTATAAGTTTTAATTAATTTAAACTAACTATATAGGTGTTTAATTAATTAAATATTTAATTTAATTAAGACAATTTATGAAAAAATAAAAGTTCTTAAATGAAATTAATTATCCGATGAATATGGGTTATCAAGTAAGTTCATCATTCATATTTATTTCTATTGTTTTATTAGTATTTGACGAATACAGGTTATTAATTATGTTTCTTATTCATGTTAATTAATTTTCATTATTTTATGAATTATAAACTACAAATTTTTTGCTAAAAAAATTATAAAATACAAATATTTTAATGATATCGACATTTATCCATCATTACATAATCAAATTTATCTATAATTTAAACAACTAAATGATGACAAATATATGTTAGTTATTAAATTAAATAGTAAATCTTATTTCAAAAAATTGCATTGATCAAGTAAAAGAGAATAAAAATTGAAAAAATTAAGCATACCACATGAGTTACCACTATAAGAAATAAAATGTCTAAAAAGACCTTATTAACGTACTTTTTAGTGGAAAAGCGGTGGTACAAAGATACCACAGAGTAACTTACTTATAGATATATATATATATATGCTACTTTTTAAGGATTATATTTGTTATTTACTACACTAAAATAGCAACGTGATATTATATATGGGTATTTTTATAAAATAAAATAAAGTATCATCCGATTAAAAATATATGTGAGGAAACGATATATTATTCGGTTAAAATGGTAAGTCGGGAATATACTTTCTTATGAATATGAAAATTTTTATGTGAAAGAGTATCGAGTGAATACAAGTATGTACATACTCATACGTATTACTAGACTGTTAAATAATAATATTAAATAAGTCAGATAATATAAACGTAAAATATAGTACAATATTAATCGAGTAAATAAACGGGTAATTATTAATATATTATTTTAAAAAAACATTAATTTAATGTGTCAAATACTAACTCAAAACTGTATATTTACTACTTTTGTTATGCAAATCCAATGGCACGATTTTGTTCAATATTTTATTGTTCATTATTACTAAATGTTTTTAGAATTAGCCTTCCTATGCAATGCATGGGTGAAATGCTAAACTCATAGTTAATATAGTTGATTGTGATTCGATCATTTGATTGCTAATTATTACAACTTTACATAGGTTGGACATGTGAACTCGAATGACGTGTTTGGAGAGGATGCAAAATTATAGACTCAATTATGCAATCAAATTTATATTCAATACTCAAACATTTTACTACAAATATCCAGTGGTAATTTGTGATTCGCATATCAGTTCATAATTCTAGACAATGCAACTGGCATATTGTACTTTATTTATGATATGATGTTTAAAAAACAAACTTACACGTTAATTTTGATACAAATGTACACTATAATTCTAACGATTGTCATTATAAAATTATTTTTTTAAGATTATATTTGTCATTTGCTAGACTAAAATAACAATGTGATATTATGAGTACTTGCACAAAATAGAACGAAGCATCACCCAGTTAAAAAGGCATGTAAGGAAATGATGTATTATCCGATTAAAAGGGGTATGTCGAATGTACTTTCTTATATGAGTATGAAAATTTTTATCTGAACAGGTATCGAGTGAATAAGGGTATGTACATTACATATCCGATACATATTATTAGACTGTTAACTAATAATGTTAAATAAGTTAAATGATTTTAAAAAAATATATAGTAGAGCATTAACCGAGTACATAAAAGGGTAACTATTAACATGTTATTAATAAAATATTAATTTAAAGCATCAAGTACCAAATCAAAATTATATATTTACTGATTTTGTTATACAAATCTGATGACACGTATATAAAAAATTATCAAAGTATGGAAGGGGAAAAAAAGAAAAATGACTTCTAGTTGACAGCATAATTCCACATGTCAGCTGCTATTGTGTCTTTCTATACATTGGCACTCTCTCGTTGTTCTTGACTCTAAAAAAAGGGGGTCAAATTCTTCTTCTTCATTGATTGGACGATATGATGAAGCTTCATTTTCCAGTCCAACTGGAAATTCATCATAGCGACATTCTTTAAGCAAAAAAGTTGTGTAGACCTGCATAAGCTAACACTAACTCCGCTTGTGTATGAAAAGAAAATGGAAGGCTACTTTAAAAATTGCAAATTTTGATTTAAATATACCAAATATCCTTTCAACAACGTTCTGTAATGAAGAATGACGGAAATTAAACAATTCCTTTGCATTATTTGGGTCACGACCTTGACCAACAAAATCTTGAAGATGGTAACGGGTACCTCAATAAGGAGCTAAAAATTGGCATCTATTTGGATATCCACAATCTACCATAAAGTAGTTTCCTAAATAGAAGATAAATGCTTTTAACATATGTATAATAATGTACACAACAAGGAAAAAAAACATTAAAAAAATAAAAATAAAAAGATGAAATGGCATTTGAAGACATAATACTTAGCACTTTAAGTCAATTTCTTCTTGTCAAAACATCAGTCAACACTTTTGAATCATGTGCTGAACCCTCCCACCCATTAAGCATATACATAAATTGTAAATCAAAGTTACATGCAATTAAAAACATTTTGTGAAATAATTTCAAGGCGATTTCTATTGCAACTTGTATCACGTCCAGTTATCATTACTAGAATATGTGTACCATTAATAGCTCCAATGCAATTCTAAAAAAATAAATATGTAAGTAAATAATGATAGCACTAATATAATAACAAAAGAAATTGTCAAAAAAAAAGGTAAAAATAATAATCTTATTACTTACTTTAAAGTATTGGTAAAATCTTGTACTTTCTCTTAATTTTCTCTGGTACTATGGATCCAGGTCTGGTCATCGTATCTACTACAAATTTTTTTAATGTCTTCAAAACTTTGTTGAAGTTTTGACTAATAGTGAAATGTGATCGACCAAACATTTTGCGAATTACAAAACATCAATTATTTTGGCCGACGATGAGTAAGAATGTTGCAACAATTTCCTCAATAAAGATATACCTTGTTTCTGTCAAAAGTTTTTTCTCTTTGACGATATGACATAACTTCAAGAACAAGTCAGGCTACATTTTATAAATTTCTCGAAATTTTTGTGGATCTTCTCTTAATATTTTATGTATATAATCATGCCCAGGTCTAGTTTTTGATCGTCTGCTTAGTGAACGATGGACATGATCATGGCACATATGTTCTACATGCACATTCAACATGTAAAGAACTGCTTGAGTCATCAAACATAAATATCTAATGCATTTATATAAGACTTACTGTCTTCTCATCTTCTTCAATCTCTTCCATGTCTGTTTGATTTTCTTTATGCATACTAATATGAGACATTATACAAATTGAAATACCTAAACAATTTAGAAAGAAAACTTCAAATCAAAATTTGATCCACAATAAATCAAAGATTATTGATTTAGTATAAAATAAATCGAACAACATAATAACAATAAGTTCATTATTACTAGTTCAAAATAATAAAATCCATAGAAATCATATTAACTACTCAAAAGCAACGACATAAACTAGAAAATTCAATAGTAATCTTATCTAAAAGTATTTTGCTCATGTTTCAATTTATATGCTATCAACTTAGAGCGCTCTTCTAGTGTCACATTGCAAAACTCAGTCTTTTTTGCTCTAGTATCAAGCATATCAAGAGCTCTAAAGCGATCTTCATCATCTAAGTTTGGGATCTCCTTGATAATATCCCAATAGTTATACTCTTTAGTGTCAATGGATTCAATAGCTCTAGCAATCTTGTCCACATTTCGTGTGAGCTTGTCTATAATATCTTGTATTCCTTTAGAATCAAATGAGCTAGGCTTTGTCTGAAAATCAGTTATATTTCATTTCGAACTAATGGGCGAACCTATGAACCTTAATGTTGAGGTGAGTTTGGTAGAGTGGAGTGCTCAAGAGATGGTGGTTGATGCAAAGGACCGTGTGTACCTGATGTATAAATGCATCACTGATAGGATCATATATGAAATCATCTATACGTATATTTTCTCTCATTTCTTCTATGTCACATGTTCTGACATCAGTGTCATCTCTTATTGCAATTGAGTGTGTCCCTGTAGCATTTCTATTACCAACTGCAATTCTCATATCTTCATAGTGTGGAAAAGTTTATGTTTGATAACTTGTATCTCCGGGATGAGACTAGTAAAATAAAAGTAATTGTAAGTGATAGTATTCTAAACATAATAGCGCACACACACACACACACATAGTTTAACCTATGATCTAGCTCTTAATGAAACTAAGCTCATCCAAAAGTAATTTGCCCATATTTTGTCACTTGTAGTAAATTTCTTTGTTAACCGAAAGCAAGAGTTACGCCGCATAAATTTGCAGTACTTGTTGTATCGCCTCTTAAAGTATTTTTCACGACTTTTGTATTGATTATAAGTCTTTTCAATCCCAAGCTTATCGTTAAGTGGTTTTAATATATGTTTTTGTTAAGAGTTTTAATATATGGTTTTCTACTGTAATCTTGTTTATTTTGCCCATCCACGATTGGCAACATCAACCATTAGTTTCAATAGTTCATTGCTCTCTTCCTTAGTCCATTTTTCATGTCTTTGACCTTTCTCATTTCCTTGGAGTGAATCTCCCATTGCCTATAAATAGACCAAAATTCTTAGGACATGATATCATATTTTATAGTCAAATTGGATTAAAGTGCTATTTGTGTTTAGTAGGAATCTAATGGAGAAAATACTTGCCTACAAGTTTTACCACTTATAGGTGTCAAAGAATCTAAAAGCCATCAAACTTCAAACCATAGATTCCTTCTTTCTTTTTTTTTTTTTTAAATAGCTAAAAGAAATTATGAGCTCCATCTCCCAATCAAGGTTTATGATAATAGATAAAAAAAAATAAAAAAAAAATCATTTGCTACCACCTCGTGCACGTGTACATAATAAGCTACAACACGTGGCCTACAAATTCTATTAATAATAATTAGAAAATCAAATCACCCATTATTCTTATTAGAGTGCATATGAAAGAATTTCATATAATGACATTGTAAATAGCGTATGAAACAAATTTCAATTGTTGTCGTTGGATTGCATACACTGTCATCCATATACTCCTTTCTGGCCCTCATTTTCGACATATGTTGAAAGTAAATTTGCTCCTATAGGGAATGATAAATAATAAATTGAGTAGTGCTTTTTATTTGATTTATTTCTACAATTAGATGATAAGTTCAACAAAATAAAATTTGATATTTGTACAATTAATCGGTCTCATCATTTAATAAGATTACATCTACGTTAAAACAAATTGATCTCTAGTAAAGATAATAGTTATGTTATACTAATAAACTATGGGAATTTTTTTAACGGGAATACGGCGCGAGCACGGGGTACGAAGACACCACATGCCGCTATCTAACAAAACTAAATTTTGTTAGATGCGGAATAGTATATTAACAGTGCGATATCCAATATTAGAATACGGAACACTACAAGTACAGCACCACACTATCTACACAAATTATGGGAAATTTATCTAATATATTTACACAATAATTTTTTAGTCACGCCACATTAAATCTCCTTGCACCTTTTTAAAATATTACTGGGGGTTGCATGGGAGGGAATTGAACCATAATATAAAACTAGTTATTCTATTCGTGCGATGCACGGGAAATAAGGACTGATTGTAAAACTCAACAAAACAAACTTAAAATTTGCAAAACTTTTTTAAATACAAATATTATAGTTCAATACCTTATTGACTCACATGGATTGTAAGAATTAAAGTTTACGATTCATTGTTTCATGTTCAAATGAAATTATTACTATTTAAGTCTTTCATTCTCAAACCTCTTGATCATTTTATTGCATCAAATAGGACTTCAGCCTTAAACACAACCTTATTCTCAAACCTCTAGATCATTTTATTGCATCAAATAGGACTTCAGCCTTAAACACAACCTTATGATTTTATCCATGAGCATGTATGTCAACAGAAGATTGTAGACATGAGAATTGTGTAAAGCACATTCAGTGTTACAATATCCCCATATATAATTGAAAACTAATCTTTGCACTCAACGCGACTTCACAAATCAATCGTTAAAAAATGTAGAAAACGGAAAGAGTAAAGAAATTCACTGACAGGGATAAATAAACTTTCTGTAGTCCGCACAAATTAACTCCATGATTAGAAAATAAATATATAAATATGCACTGGTATGTCACCAAAATTAACATTATTATACTATGATTATCTGTTTTTATTTTTCTTACCACTTAGTTGAATATGAAATATACAAATGTAGTTGAATATGAAATATACAAATGTAGAAGCATATACATGATACTTCGTCCAATCAACATTCAGGCATTGTGGCCAATGAGGCCTTAGCCCAGTTGATTAGAGGGCTAAGTTTGAGGCCTTGGGACGTAAAGGTCCCTGGTTCGATTCCCCCATGTGAGATTTGTCTACATTTATTTGTAGTTTGTAGTCTCCTGTATAATTATTGATTTATTGTAGTATTATTGAGTTCTGTGCACTGTGCTTCAGTAAAATTTATAACTATATGCACGTGTTCTGCTATAATGTAGATTGTAATTGTCTTTCAAAAAAAAAAAAAACATTCATGCATTGTGTGTACACAAAGCAATTCTAGCCAAACAACAACCCACGTCACTCCCCCAATTTTCTAACAATAGCGGAAGCATTTAAATATGTATATCTCGATTCAGAATCGAGGACGAGACTCTATAATTTCAAAAGCATTGAAACGCTTTCGCTGCGCACTCTGATAATTAAACGTATTGTGGGCTACCAACAACGAAACCTCGGCCACACACCGAAATCTCGATCACATACATGTATCTCCTCCACCTTTGGGACGATCCGGCCACATAACTCTAAATTAAATACCTACATGATTGTAGAAGATAGGAGAGGTGAGTACAAAGTACCCAGTGAATAACAACATGTATTGGCCTACTAAAAACAATACAAAAGAGAGAACTTTTATGCACAAAGAGGTCATCCACAAAGATACAAAAATACGAAGCTCGGGCACATCTCTAGTTTAGCATCTACCCGTAAGCCATAAAATTCAATAACAATTTAAGATGGCCGAGACCACATAGTAAGGTCATAATACCATAAAGCAATTCAAATAGCAGAGCAGAATGGGTATATAGCTTCACTAGCGATGGCCAAGAGTAAAGAACAATCATTTATCTGAAACAATAATGCTGTCAATCATCAAAGACCAAATACAATTAAAGAAAGATACAAGTTCCAAAAGAAAGAGATCCAAGATACAAAGAGAAGAATAGAGCCAAGAGATAGAAAAAGATAGAGCCAAAGACATGCGTTACTCACCTTAAATATTTCTCGAATAATCCACGTAAAAAATTATCCTTAAAACCTTGATATTCCTTAATTAAAGCTATTTATTGAGTTATGATCTATCTATATAAGGTTAAGAGCCTTTTTCAAGTGAAAAGTAAGTGTTTTAATGGGTTTCTATAGGTGTTTTTCCACCATCTCCAATGTTGAACGAATTTTGGAGGTTTAAGAGAGGAAGTGGATGACTTGGGGGTTTGGAAATCTTGAGAACCCCTTGGTTCTTTTAATAATAGTTGAGATTTAATTGTTTTTAATAAATTTTGAGTTCCGCCAATCACATCTCGACACGTGACGCGACATATACCTTACACTTGCGGGAAATTGTCCGTGAAATCCTTGTGCTTTGTCTTATCCTTCAATTAAGCCACCGAACTTCAATTTATGTCAATTAAGTCACTACACTTTAGTTTATGTCAATTAGGAACCAAATTATTTCTTTAGCGTCAATTGAGTAACAATCTTTTAATTTTCAAGAAATCTTACAATAATATTCAAATAATTCTTTCAAAACAACAATTTCGTTGCTTATCTTAATTTGTAGAAATTTCTGAGATGTTACACCACAAGTAAAATTCAAGCCAACAACAATTGAAGAGCTTATTGTTAGGATACTCCAAATTAAATTTGAGGCAAAACTGATAATATCTCAAGCTCCCAAGTCCCAACCATTTATCTCGTTTTCTTCTTCCCCGGTTCGGCTACTTTCCATTTTTCCTTTTAAATATTTCTGCTTCTTTTGAGAGCTTCTTGAGAAGAATTTGTACACAATTATGTAATTGGTATTTTTACAAGGAACATACATACACTGCAATTGATATTTTTTTTTTTATCTTTAATGAATTCATCTTAATCATAATAAATAGATAAAAAAATACTTTACTATGAAAAAAGGAGGAAAAAGAAAAGAACACCCAATGATCTAAATAGAAAAGAAATATACTAACTACAATTAGAAACAAATACTTGAGGACAAATTGCTCCAATAATTGCAACCCCACAACTTCTAATCATTCATCTTAACCCCTCCAAATCCCGATAAAATTAGAGCTCGTCTGAGCATAGTTTTTCAAAAATCGTTCATTCCCAATGAAAAAACTAACCTTTAAGAAAAAGAGCCCTTGAATGGATGCTAAGAAATAACCCAGAAAAAGAAGGGAAAAAAAGGGATTTGGAAAATCAGAAGCAAAAAAAAAAATATAATAATAATAATAGTATTAATACTCGAATGCGAGATCATCTTGGGATGCAAAGGCAGCCAATGATATTGGTGTCAGATTCTACCATTTCGCCACATTGCCAGAAGAAGAAGACCACAGTCAGCCAGGGTTACTGGAGGTGAAGAGAGGCGAAAAGGGCAATTATCTCATACTCTAATATATAGACTACAATGAAAACAGATAAAAAGACCATAGACAACAATCAAGGATCAGATAAAGCGCAATAAATATGAA
>CAVNYN010284866.1:0-62506 GCA_963692815.1 Nyctanthes arbor-tristis | reverse complement strand
TCAAAATTTTCTTGATAAAGAATCTGATGTGGTGATTTTATGTTTAAAAGAGGAGTAGAGAGCTTGTTTATGAGGTATGTAGTTGTGAGGAAAGCCTCCCACTAGTAGATAAGAGGTATATGGGCTTGAGCTAGCAAAGTTAGGCCTACTTCTATCAAATGCCTATGTTTCCTCTCCACTCTTCCACTCTGTATAGAGGTATTAAGGACAAGAATTTCTGAGTTCAATGCCAAAGGTTTGTAGTTGGTTTATCAGGGGTTTAAGCTCTCCACCACCATCACATTGGATGGCCTTACTTTTTCTCTCAAATCTATTCTCAACTAAGGTTTTGAACTGGTTGAATGCTGTCACTGCCTCAAACATCAGTTTCAGAGAATAAATCTAAGAAAATCTACTATGATCATTAACAAAAAATATATAGCTCTTCCGATCTGAATCTAGATTGTGATCATATGGGTGAAGGGCCCTAGAGATCTGTGTGGATCAATACTAGTGGATGATTAGCATGTAAGAATGATTTTTTAAAAGGTAGAGCATGAGACTTCCCCAGTTGACAAGCATCACAGAAACTGAAATTTTTATTCATGATCAGGGACTGATTACAAGACTCAAGAGCTTTAGTGATGACACTAACGACAGGATGGCCAAGCTTTCGGTACCACAGACCAGCTTTGAAGTTCGACAACTCAGATTTTAGGGAATTAAAACTAGTAGTAGACTCAACAGCAAACACAGACACTGGAAGATAATTTAGATGACTAGGCTTCATTTGTTGGACTTTGTGACCTTCAATTTGACACAATTCTTCTCTAAGTCTCCCTCCTAGCAAAACCTCTTTGTTCAACTTGTCCTTCACAATACAAAAACCATCATGAAACTCAACATACACACTGTTGTCACAAGTGAGTTGCGAATCACTGAGCAAATTCCTCTTAATTTCAGGCACACAAAGCAAATTTTCCCAATACTACAGATTTACCTTTCATTGTATTAATTTCCCAATGCCAGTGTGTGTAATTTTCAATCTATTTCCATCGCCAACCATTAGTAGTTCCTTACTTTTGTATTTGGTATGCTCAGTCAGATTAACAAGCACTCCAATGACATGGTTTATGGCACCGGAATGTGCATACCAAGCTGGATTTCCAACACTACACGACGCTCTTCCGATCATAGCAGACGGTTGATTTCTCCAAATCTCCTATTGTTGTCTGATTTGTAACGATGGAGACAGTCCACAACACTATGGTTTGCCTTGGCATAGATCTGGCAGGGACCTTTGTTAGGATCATTAGTGTTATAAATTCCTCCCCTGCCTCTGTTTCTTCCACCTCTGTAACCATTGCTCCTTTCTCTTCTTTGATTTCTTCGACTCCTATAACCAGAAGTGTTCTGCCTTTGTGCATAATCGTTGGTGGCATGAGTTAGATTTACAGAAGCCACACCATTCTTAGATGCATCCAACTGCTCCAGCCTGCTTTCAAACAATTTTAATAATAGTGGAAGCATTTAAACATGTATCTCAAGACCAAAATTGAGGGCGAGACTTTACAAATACGATTTAAAAGTATTGATACGCTTTCACTGCGTACTCTGATAATTAAGTGTATTGTGGGCTACCTATAATGAAATCTCGACCATGCACCGAAATCTTGATTACATATATGTATCTTCTCTACCTTTGAGACTATCTAGCCACAAAACTTTTAATTCGATACCTACAAGGTTGTAGAAAATGGGGGTGAATACAAGATACCAAGTGAATAACAATATACATTGGCTTATAATGGAATGAAAAAAGGCCATAATATCAAAAGGGAGCCCATCATAAGTACAAGTTGGACCACTACTAGGTTAGCCTCTGCCTATAAGTGCAAAACACAAACATTCAATAACAATTCAAAATGACTAAGACCACGTAGCAAGGCCATAGTACCACAAAGGATACTACAAAGCAAAGCAAGCGAGTAGATAGCGCTACTAGTGATGCTCAAAAGCAAGGGACAATCATTTATCCAAAAACAAATATGCACACTTAGGTATCAAACGTCAAAGCAATACAATAAGAATATGGGAAGCAATTACTCACAATCGAATACCAACGAGAATTAAGAAAGGCACGAGTTTCGAAGAGGAAGAGCCAAGGCACATGTTATTTGTAACAACCCGCAAAATTTACCTACTTGTATTATAACTCTTTTTATTGTTGAATAAAACTACTAAATTATCTTAATGATTAAGTGAGAAAAGAGAAAAAGTAAATGTAGAATATGCTAATATTTGTAATAGATGACTTTAGTTGTTCAATTTAGAAATATTTTAGCTTTTTATATTATTATTGATTTTAATGTTTTTAAAATTCTATTATATAGTACTCTTTAAGAGCTTCACAAAGACATTAAGGACTCTTGATTTAGACTTTATTTGACCATTTAAAATTAAGTCAAAAGATAAATCGATAAAAAGATTGAAGAAAAAGAAAGAAAAAAATAGTCAATACATGGTTGCCACTTGGCAACCGTGTAATGATAACAACAAATATAGAAACGTGGAAGGCTATGAAATGGGCTAGTAACACTACAATATGTGATTGCCACTTGGCAAGAAATGATTGAAGACAGATGTTTATAAATTGCAAAGGTTTTTTCCCTGGCTCCTTGCACCAACCAACCGTCCCTTCTAATGTCAAGTATTGCACATGATGAATCATGATGAGATAAGTTGTGCTATGTAAAGTATGTATATAATTCAGTTCATTTTAGTCATAGCAATTAAAGTACAAATACTTTTTCAGAAAATAAATTACATCTAGATCTTTTTCATCAGTTTCAGAACAGAATTATGTTCGGTATGTGCTAAGGCACTTCTTTTTAGTTGGGTTGCAGGAAGCTACCAAGGTAATCAATTATCAAACCTCAAAATTAGTTATAGTTTGGTGAGGCACCTAGTTGACCTAAGATCAAACAACATGTTATGTTATAACCAAACAAATTACATTGAGCTCTTGGGGTAAGACAGGTCTATGATGTAATTCAGGTCAAAACTCAGGTTTTTAAAAGAAAAACTTGCATGTGTAAAGGTTTCTCACTGAATATTCCATATTCATTGTTTTCCATATTTTCTAAATTTTAGGTACTTAGAAACTATGTGAGTCGAGCTCTCGGGGAAGTCTCAGGCAGGGTGTCTATATGCCAATGTTATCGAGTCAGGACCTATAGGGAATGACCGCTTCATCATTGCAAACCGTTGGCCATGACTAGTAAGAATAATTGATAATAAAATAATAATCAAACTAACGAACTAACATATGAGATGGACAAATTAGACATGGATATACTTATGCTTTTGGAAGTATTGACAACACAAAACCTATGCTAGACTTTGGCTAAATTTTGGACAGGGTGTTTCAAGTGGACTTATTACAGACTTAAAATAATAAATACTGAAATAATACTAACACCCAAACCCTTGACAAGGAGAAGTATGCAAGTAGCTCACGTCGAGGCATTACAAGTGGTATCATAGTAAGTGACTGATGGCCAGGCCATTACAAATGGTATCAGAACAATAAGGTTGTCCCCTCGATAACATGGCATGCACCAATTTTGAGATTTCTTGAGGGGCTTTGTAAGTTGTGATTATGATTTATGTGAAATTTTATTTATTTATCAATAATAATACATGGTAGCACAACTTGTGGATTGGAATAAACTTTTAAGTTTATGATTATAGACTTAAGGCTTTTGTAATGATAATTAAGATGAGATTATAGAGTATGTTGTGTTAGAAAATTATTGTGTTAAAAACTCAAATTGAGGAAAACAAGCTTAAAGTTTTATATCCCAACCCAGCTGGATCACAAATTTAAAACTTTTTAGAGCACTAATAGTCTAACAAAAAATATCATTACTTTTGTTAGCATCAATAAAACAGAAACTATTGTGGCAATTAAAAGTATCGATACTTTTATGAGTATTAATAAAACAGAAAGTCGTGAAGGCAAACTAAAGTATCAATACTTATGCTAGTATCAATAAAACAGAGAGTTATATGGCTAATTGAAAGTATCAATGCACATTTCAGTATCAATAAAACAGATAGTTACTTATGTTACTGAAAGTATAGCTATTCCTATAAGTACTGATGAAAATGGAAGGACTAAAAATCTTGAAGGGGAAATTACAAGGTACGTATAAAATAAATATACATCATGAGATACAAAATAAAGAAGGGGTGATACTAAGACATCAAGTTGAAATATTCTGTCAAGATATGTGTTTCTTAGTAATGAAGATTTGGAGCTCTTTAACAATCCCCTTGGGCGGTGAGTCCATGGTTGACACTAATAAAGAAATTTTGACATGAACAAATTTTGACATGAACCTCCGGAAGTGAAGCAAATCTAATGCATATCTTTTTTATTTCTAAGAGCACTTATATAATCTCTATCATTCATGTGTCTTCTTCTTAGTCTACATTATCTATTTCATTCACAAGTATACTTTAAGCACTTCAGAGTAAGTGTGAATTGTTATTATAGCAGAAAAATCAAGGTTTACAATTGATTCAAAATATATACTCAATAGTGTATTTTCCGCTAAACGATTCTTTTCCTTATGTTTCTTGATATAGTTTTAGAAAGTAATGTTGGTCGTATGTTCTACTCTTCCAAGAATTCTTTAATCTGACAAAAGAAATGTGCACTTGTTAGCTCAGTGGCCTATATATTCGATATTGTTTACTAAAGATTTTTTGAGAGTGTTCACTCTTTAAGTACTTTATTATAAACTCCAAAGTTACCAACATTACTCTATCTTGAATAAAACGTATACCCAAGGATAGAAAATTCAGTCCAACTTTTTGTAAAACAGGAATCTAGATTGAAATCAAATTGTTGAAATATCACTGGTAGAATATTTGAATCATACTTGTTAAAGAAATTATTAAAATGACATGTCATGGGTATGACTACAGAAGGGATAAAATTTTCATCAATTACTCACTTTCTTAACACGGAAAGAATCATATATGAGTAATGAAGTTGTCAAAAGTACCATTGTATAGCAAGAATAGAAGTAAAATTCTCAAGTCATGAGATAACAAGATGACTTTTATAGAATGCATATTTTCTTAAACACTACATATTGTGCCTCAATTAAACTTGGAGTTGTATATCCTTACCTTGAATGTCATATATTAATTTTTATAGCCAACATGATTTCTAAACTAGTCTCTTTCATTAGCATAATTATAAGGGAAATTTAGAAATTTCAGGAGTTGGAGGGAATAGTTAGAGCTCTAGACGTATGAAAGAAATGTTTAACAAATGGAAAAGAAGAAATTAAGAATGTGAAAATTTAAGTTTCTCTCCTTATGCCGTGTTTGTCTTTGTTTGTTATATTAGCATTGTTATATTAGAATGACAAAAGAAATGAAAGAACTTAAATTGTCTCGTGTGTTAGAAGAATGATAACGGTCTCTAAATTTTGGTAAGGCCATGTGTTTGTGTTTTTTAAACTCAAAATAGATGACAAGTCTGTCTTTAAAGTTCGAAGAGTTTAACAATACGAAGTTTGATGCATGGTGCGAATGCTCTCTAACCTCTAAATATCAAAGAGTTTGGACACATAGGATTGTCTAAACACTATTTTTGTAAATTTCATTGGAGCAATTTTAGTCAAGAATTTTAACTTACTCCCCGAAATTGATGCCAAATTTAAAAATTTTTTTTTATCAACTTGTTTTATGTGTCAAACATGTGAAAAACAATACTATAGTGGGCAATATTGAAAAGAAATATCGTCCAATTAAGGATTAATTAAACCATCAAGTTGAGAGAAAAATTATTTTTAACATTCCAATAAGAATCCATAAAAGATGATGACATCACATATATTAATTAGATGTAATCTAAAGTCTCTCATGCCATGTGTTGATTTATTATATGCTCGTTTATGTTCAAAGCGTTAGATAACAAGATATGCCATTTTTACCTCTAAGAAAGTTTTTATCATAAGTGTTAAGATATTTATGGCCCTAGAATATTTTATGTACATGGTAAACCACGTTGTGAAAGCTTTAAAACGCTTATTTTATAAGATGTAACATGGAAAATTCGTAGTAATTTTGTAATTTTCCTGCTTTTGTTACAATTGCTAAACCTTTAAGAGCCAATTTTATATGATAGTGGTATTATTAAGGTTATATTTAACTTATTATCAATTAACATAAATAATTTCAATACCTATAAGTGTACGGATTCATCTAAATAGGAGCGATACATATATGTGAGGCCGCAGAACCATGCTCTGATACCAACTTGTCACGCCTCCAGTTTTAACAATAGTAGAAGCATTTAAACATGTATCTCAAGTCCAAAATTGAGGGAGAGACATTAAAGATATAATTTAAAGGTATTGAGACGCCTTCGCTGCGTACTCTGACAATTAAGTGTGTTGTGGGCTACTCATAATGAAATATCGGCCACACACTGAAATTTCAATCACATACATGTATTTTCTTCACTTTTGGGACGATCCGACCACAAAGCTTTTAATTTGATACCTACAAGGTCGTAGAAAATGGAGGTGAGTACAAAGAACCAAGAGAATAACAGCATACATTGGTTTATAATGGAATGAAAGAAGGCTATAATATCACAAGGAAGCCAATCATAATCACAAGTCGGGCCACCACTAGCTTAGTCCCTACCCATAAGCGCAATACACAAATATTCAATAACAATTCAAAATTGCTAAGACTACGTAGCATGGCTATAGTACCACAAAGGATACTACAAAGCAAAGCAAATGAGTAGATAGCGCCACTAGCGATACTCAAAAGTAAGGGACGATCATTTATCCAAAAACAAGTGTGCACACTTAGGTATTAAATTTCAAAGGTATACAATAAGAGCATGGAAAGCAATTACGCACAATCGAATACCAAAAAGAATTAAGAAAGGCACGAGTTTTGAAAAGGGAGAGCCAAGGCACATGTTACTCACCTCAAATATTCCTCGAATAATCTCAAGTGGAAAAGTGTTATTAAAACCTTGATATTTCTCAATTAAAACTATTCTTTAAGTTAGAATATTTCAATTTATGGTAAGGAGCCTTTTTCAAGTGAGTAATTAAGCTTTTTATAGCTTTTTGGGGTTAATTTCCTTCCCACTGGAGCTATGGACGAATTTTGTCACTTTTGACAAGGGAAAGGGATAGGCGAAGTTGTTGGGGAACTTAGGGACTCAAACGCCTTATTTATAATAGTTGGAATTAAGTTGTTTTTAATAAATCTTTGAGTTTCACCAATTACAAAGCGACAAGTGGCGCGACGTGGCGCCGTACACCTCAGGAGATGATGTGGCTCAATGTTGATCATTCATTTATTGCTCGAGAAACCCTTGTACTTTATGCTGACTTGTAATTTAGTCATCGTACTTTAATCAAGAAACGCTTTTCTTTCTTTAGTTGTCAATTGAGCGATATTCTCAAGATCTTCCATTGTAATTTGAGCAATCATTCCATCATCGTTGACCACCTACAATTATTGGGGTTAAATTTTTACGAGATGTTACAATTGCAGTTCTGTCCATAAGATATCGTCCTTGCTATTGATGAGGACAACCACTAGTGTATACTCCTCATCCAAGCCTGCTAAAGTTTGGTTCACAAGATCATCTTTTGACATTGGTTTTCCTACAACTTCAAGATTGTCTGCCAGCTTCTTCGGAGTACTCAAATACTCATTCATCCATAGACATAGAACCTTTCCTTGTTCTTCTGATTTCTTCAGTTAAGAAAATGATTCTTGACTTGTTTAATATGCCAAAACTTTCTTCAATAGCCTTTTAGAGTTTTTCTAAACTAGCTGCACCCATCACTCTTATGACTATCTCTAGAGTCGGAGTGGAGTATAGCCATCCTAGCAGCAACGGGTCCATGGACATCCCTTTCTTGTATTCAGAATTTCCAGACATTTCCACCGTGGTTCCTGCTGCTCCAATGACTTGAGTAGCCAAAAATTCTGATAGATATTTGTTATCTTCTTTGATAAATGCGTCAAGGTTATGCCCTTTTATTATTGGGGTAACCATGTGCTTCCAGATGATATAGTTACCCTTGTCTCGTTTGATTGCAGGTGACTGATTGAGAGTTGATGCAATGGGTGAAGAAGTGTTTCCTCCCATCAGTGGATGAATAACACTATCAGTGACATTCAATTGTGTGGCAGCTGTAGGAGTTATATAACTTTCATTCTCTATAGCCGATAAAAGCTCTGATACCAAGTTTCGATTTAGGATATCGTCCATAAGATATCGTCCTTTTTCAGTTTTGAAGTTTTTGTTAAGAGAAGGAAAGTGGGAGGGCTTTTCTTAAATTTTACTCCCGATTTATGCTCTTCACCTTGATGTATGGATTCTTGTAGAATTAATGGATTTTAATATAATTCCACAGAATTCGTCCGATTCTATAGAATTCTATATCACGAATTTATATAGATTTTTAATAGAATTTATAAGATTTAAAGGGTGTCCCCAACATAAAATTTAATCAATAAAATTTCATAGCATTTCAAATATTATCTCAATAGATTTTTTGTTAATTTTAAAATCAATGAGAAAAATAAATTTTGGTATACAAGAAAATAATACAACTACAAACTTATAGGAAAAAATTATATAATTCGATTTTACCTTTTGTTCAGGTAACCATTTTTTTTAATAGTCCAGGTAACCAATCTTAAAAACATTTAAAAAATTATTACTAGTATCCTGTCAGTACCTTTGAATTTTTTATGGCATTATCTCTGAATTTAAATGTTTAGCAATATTTTTCTTTTACCTTATTTTATTTTTGCACGAGTTATATGTGAATTTGAAATAGCAAGCTCATATAACTTCTTATTCAATGATTAAAAAAAAGAAAAAGTAAAAATATTCAAGCTATGTCATTAAAAAATAAACTTTTTAACCTTATCTTTCTTTAAAATAAAAAAAGGAAAAATCCATAGTTTTTAAAACTAAAATGTATAGAGATAATAAAATTTCATTATACTTTCTATACGAATGTATTATTAAATTATACTATAATTTGTTAATATTATGATAATACTTCGTTTTAGACATTCATTTACTTTATACAAGTTAAATATGATGTTATTGTAAAAAAAAAAAATTGTGTGACAAAGAAAAAATACAAGTTTTTGCTCATTTAGATTTTAATTACTAAAAACTATGAAATTATTTTGAATTGTTATCATATTATAATAATCTCTTTTGTCGTTCAATAACAATTTCTTTTGTATAGATTGATTATAATTTGATTTGTTTAAAAACTAGAACAACGAATGAAAAATACGTGTTATAGTGAGAATATTTTATTTTAGATACTGACAATTTACATAAATTTGTGAATGTAAATAATTGTTTAAAAACTAGAATAATAAGAAAAGATGAGTTCTAATAATTTATACATGGGAGAGACTACATGGCTAAAAACGTTTCCCATGGCCAACGACTTTAGAAAGACAAATTCAAAGCGGTAGCAACTTTTATACGTGGAAGAAGTGCATTACGATTTACGGAACCCTACTTTTCTCTCCCCCTTCTTATCAGTCACTCAAAAAAGTGATCCATGGCGCCAAAGAGGCCGAAGCC
Source organism: Nyctanthes arbor-tristis (assembly GCA_963692815.1). NCBI lineage: Eukaryota > Viridiplantae > Streptophyta > Magnoliopsida > Lamiales > Oleaceae > Nyctanthes > Nyctanthes arbor-tristis. Next base: position 52,848 of record CAVNYN010284866.1, on the reverse strand, counting down.
TTGGGTAACCCCAAACTCGCCTGCGAAGAATCTGAAGCCTGAATTGAAGCGGCTCGATAGGTCAGCTTACTTCGCCAGAAGAGAAGCCACTAAGGTCTTGCGCACTGCGCTCCAAGGTGACGCTCGGCGCCGAGCCGTCGGCTGTATTAAATCCCTAGTTTACAGTCCATCGATTAGAAACAAGAAAGCCACCTATGCATTGGTTTGCCAAACGCTAAAGTGTAAGTAAGATATTCCCAGCTAAGCCTCATTTTATGTTCTTTCTGCTGGCAATAGATACTGGTGACTTATTTTTCTCTTTTTGATAATCAGTTGAAAAGTACTTGTACATGAACTATTGTAACTAAAAATTTATTAATTTCCAAAATTGCTATTAGTTTCCGAAAGTTTATATTCTTTGTCTTCTGTGTTTGCAGACCTCCCCATTATTAAGAATGTTTTGGAGACTGCAAATGCGCTTAGTGGCAAGTGGAAGGTAAGGACCGTAAGGCATTATGCAAGAATACATGACAATCTGATACTATATATTGCTCTGCATTCTCTCTCTCCCCCCTCCCTCCTCTCTCTGTGTATATGTATGTATATATGTAATATATATACAATATAATATATATTAGTTATTCAACTAATAACTACTGTTGCTGTGTGTTCTGCAGAGTTAAGGAGAATTACTATATGTAATCACATATGACATTCTGTTTGGCCAGGTGATTTTTTCTTCCCCTCAATGAGGACTTGTATTACTTCAACTTTGTGATTTAATTGCTTCTTGGTTCAGTTTCTTCTAGGCATCTTGGTTTTCATCAAAGAAATGAAAATGATATTGGCACCATAAGGGAAAACTTGCATTATCTTCCCAAACAAATTAAAAAAAAAAAATCAAATCTAAGGACTTTCTAAACATAGTTGAGTATCATGAGAAATTAAATAGAAAAGTCTATTTCCCTCAAACTTCATTCTATTCATTATCTGTTTACCAGCATTTCTTTTATTTCCCCCTTTTGGATTAACATAGAAAGTGTTTTCTTCTATGTGTTCCTTACTGAAATTTAGGATCCAATGAACTTTTAATTTTTATATTTTTAATCTAACAGTTTGAAAATTCTGTTTCTTTTGGCATTTATTCATTTTCATGTAAGTATTTAGGTTTACCTTCTCTGTGTAGGAGGGCTCATTATGGTGATGCAGAAAAATTTCTCCTGCTCAAAAGAGATGCATTACAGTCAGCTCTCTCACAGACTTTGAAGCATAAGAGAGTGAAAGATGTAAAAGACGTGATGGCATCCACCATTTCTTCCAGCTGCTTTCCTGCTTCTGGTATATATGTGCAAACTCTTGTACTTTTCAGTCTGGTTTACTGAATTTAAACTGAAACTTTACATGTTAAGAATAGCATGACATAAACAACAAATTCTGAACATTCATTCTTGCTACAGTTGAATACATCACACTAATGGTCAGATTTGATTTGGAAATCTAGGTTAATCATTGGTTTTTTAGTTAAAGATAGCTCAGCCCAAAACCTCTACTGTATGTAATTATCTTAAGTATGCATGACATATGATGCCACATCAAACAACTCAGAATCACAGAAAAATATATGGATCGAAGTAACAGTGGTGTGGCAACAAATGGGGCACATGCACAAAATCAGAAATGAAAAGTTGGAGAACAAATCTCACATTAGATGATCTATAGTTTTTTCCTGAACTCTAAACATGATTTTATGGTTTGCCTCTCTTGCATAATTGAGGCAGCTGGATGCTGATGTTCATCAATCTGGTCCAGGCCTCATCTTGATTTATTTCTTAATTGGGTGTAAGCCATGCATGCCCCTCAAAAAAAAAATTGAACTGGACATCGTCCACTGAGGTGCAAGTATGGTACTTTAATGAAGGTTATTCAGAACATGGTTGTTTATGTCCTGCAGATGTACCAAAACCTCGATATGTTCGTGTTAATACCCTGAAGATGGATGTGGAATCGGCATTGCTTGAGTTAAGGAAACAATATGAGGTATGCTGTTCTACATGTACAAATATACTTCACACAATATCCATCTATGATTTTTCACTCCTGCAGTAAGTCTTTCTGTCTACGATGTGGGGTTGCATTGTTGTTCCCATGGGTTGGATACTGGTGCGTGCAGTACTTATAGTTTCATGGCATGCGAGCAAGTACTTTCCCTTTACCTGAATTTGAGATAGTTAATGAAATAAATCATGAAAGGAGGAAGCTATGAAATGTGAATTGCTAAAATTTGGCAGCATGGAGCCGTAGGATGAAAATTATCTTTGCAATAGCATCTTATAGTAATAATCTTAGCAGGTTTTCTTTAAATTTCGTGAACGACCCTCAACATCACAACATGATACTTTTGTTCTTCAAGAAGTATTTAAACGTAGTTTTCTATATGTAATCACAGCTTTTGTTTAATCATGGATGGCTCTGACTCTTACCTATTAATTAGGGTCATCAGGATGACACAGTGCACAACTTGTTGATACTTCCACCTGCTGCTGATTTGCACAATCATCCTCTCGTGAAAAATGGAAGTGTTTTCATGCAGGTAATCTTAGTGTGATAAGACTCTTGATTTAATATCATGCAGTTGGTATGAAGAATGAAAAGTTTACTATGATGTGGGAATATTCTTTCTTATACTTTGATACTTCCCCTTATTTCTGACAAATTCAATTTTGTCTTAGGGTAAGGCAAGTTCCATGGTTGCAGTAGCTCTTGGGCCTAAACCAGGATGGGAGGTGAACTAATTATAAAGTATCGTATGCTTTTTGCGGTGATTTAGATGCAATTACTCCGATCTAAACTTGCTTTTGAAGGTAATTGATGCATGCGCGGCTCCAGGGAACAAGACAGTTCACCTTGCCGCTCTTATGAAGGGAAAGGGAAAGATTATAGCCTGTGAACTCAATAAGGAAAGGGTTCAGCTCCTGGAAAGTAATGTTACATTGGCTGGGGCCACTAGTATCCTTTTAAAGTGCTCTCTGAAGCTTCTGCATTTATGAGTTAGCAGCAAGCTTACAGTTTTGACAAGTTCTTAATTTGATATCTGTGCGTTTTCCTTTGATATTCTTGAAACACCCTGATGGTTTTGAAATTCCTAAATGAAAATTGCTGGGTGGATTCATCATATTTGTTCAGTATATTTTTAACTGATTAGTATTTCTAATTTTTCCATATACTAGAAAACTATACTTAACCATGCCTAGATGTGAAAGTTATGCACTATGACTTCCTGAACCTTGATCCTGAAGATCCTTCATATTCAAAGGTATCCCACCCGCATCTTCATTTTCTTGACTCCTCTCCCCTATCCACTGCCCATTTCTCTCTTTTTATTTATTTATTTTTCCGTGGTTGCTTGATCATGAATATTCACGAGCAGTGTGTTAAGATAAAATTTGTTTTCGTGGATTTCATGTATCTGGTGGAAAAACTATATCTTAACAAATATAACAAGCCGAGAAACCATCTGATGTCCTATAGAGATGTCTGGATAAGATTACAGTTTAACAATGAAATGAAGCCCCGTAGATACTATTATTGTGCATCCCCTGCTTCCGGGATAGTACTAAGAATGTAAAGTTTGATAAAATATCTTCAAATAGTACTAAGAATGTAAAGTTTCTCTTTTCTATCCAATTCACAGCCTACTTGATACATTTATGTGCTACCATTTGTTTTGCCTTGCGCCTGATATTCGATCAGCTTTCTCTGGAAAGGGAAAATTAATGCTTGAGGGCTGTTCTTGAACTATTTTGGCCTTTTTTTAGCTCTCAATTTCCAGAACACTGAAAACCTGTTTTACTTTCATACCCCCCCCCCCCCGGTCCGATAAAATAAGCTTATTTCTATTTTCTCATAGATTAATTGTTCATATTATTGGAAAAGCAACACTTTTTTGTATCTTCTCTAAAATACCCCGTTTTATATCAACAATTAAGTTTACAATAATAGAACAATGTATATTAAATATGGGCGTCTTAGGAGGATGAAAAGTAGATACACTCCCAATTGGTGGGCTATATTTTGGGACAAACAAAGAAGGAAAATGAGTCTATTTTTATGGGATGGAGGGAGTATTTTGAAAACTATTTCTGGAAAACAAGAAAAAATGTTTGTGGGGGTAAAAAAATAATAACCGTTTTTTATTGTTTTTAGCTTGTGGCGTATAACATTGAAAACACTCAAAAGTGGAAGCAAACCAATGTTCGCATGAATTCGGAACAGCTAAAAACTGAAACACAAGGAGAACAAGCCCTTAATTTTTCAATCTGGAATTTTATTTGAAGTGAGTTTTGTACTCTCTTTCTGTAGCGTTGCTTTAACATCTGGATGTATCACTGCTCACTGATATACTAACCTTCCAGGTTCGTGGTATACTTTTAGATCCATCATGTTCTGGATCTGGGACTATCGTTGATAGATTAGATCATCTGCTCCCATCATATGGTGCAGGTGAGTTTTTGCCTTTTGTGCGCTTACTCTTCCCTTCTCTGTATCCATGCAAACAGCTTTAACCTTTGCAGTTTAAATTTATGTAGAATTGGATTAGGAAATGCCTAATTCATCATGTAGTAGTTGGAAACCTGCTTTTTCTTGTGACTGTCACTCCATCTTTGTTTAAAATCTTTGACCTGATTCTTGCTTTCTGTTCAATTTATGGACAAGTGCTTGTTGCAACAGAAAGCATTGTGGTCCTTTCTTCTTATCTTAGCCTCAACCTCTTTTCCTTTGTTGAAGTATGAAAGTATCTTTTACTTTGCTACCTGCACATGTTCATTCATTTCCTTCTTATAGCTTTAGTTGGCTGCTAGTGCAGATTCTATGTTCATACTCTAAATGAACAAGAAGTAGGTTTATGCTAAGAAGTAGTTGTTCATCTAATATCCTCGTGTTATTTGTTTTCTGGAAAAGGCGGTGCTGACACCAATAATATGAATCGGCTTAGAAAGCTTGCTGCTTTTCAGAAGAAAGCCCTGGAGCATGCACTGTGTTGTAAGTCTACTAACTACTGAATGGTACTCACAAGTCTCTGTAGTCTAAGGTTTGGCTTATCTGGCATCTTGGACACAGTTTAAGCAACATTATGAAACATGTTTCAAACAATCATCAATATTCCTCAACTCTACAAGAATGAAGTAATTCTGTGTTTGCTTTTGCAGTCCCTGCAGTCCAGAGAATTGTTTACAGCACATGCTCCATCCATCAAATAGAGAACGAGGATGTTGTCAACTTGGTCCTGCCTTTTGCTTCAGCTCGTGGTTTTGAACTGGCAACAACCTTTCCCCAGTGGCCTCGACGAGGCCTTCCAACATTTGATGGATGTAAGTGGACTAACTTTGAAAAAAGGAGCAAAAAAAAATGTCAATATTTATTTACGAACAGGTTCTAACGCTCTTTCCATGATGATCTTCTTGTGGTCAGCCCACCATGTGCTGCGGACGGTTCTGCTTGAAGACAAAGAAGGCTTCTTTATTGCTCTGTTTGTTAGGAAGACTGATCATCAACCACAAAATCCCTCGACCGATATTAATACCCATAAGAAACTCACGAGCACCAGGAAATGGAGAACCGTAAAACAGAATCGTGTAAATTATCTGATTGCTCGTAAGCTCGGCAAATGCCTGATACACAATTTTCCTAGCACGTTGACCGTCAACTAAAAAATCTCTACCGATATTAATACCCGTAAGAAACTAATGACCACCAGGCAGTGGAAAGTCGTAAAACAGAATCGTGTAAGGTATCTGATTGCTCCTAAGCTCCGCAAATGCCAATACACACAATTTACCAAGCATGTTGTAAACTCACTTGCTCTGCTCTGTGATATATATATGTGTGTGTATATATATATATATATATATTTCTAAGCTTAGTTTAGGTTGTGGCCACCGAAGCACAGGGAATGCCATTCACTCACTAAGCCAATTGCATTGGAAAAGCAAGAACATAACATGACATTATAGAACAGAAAACAAGAAACATTACATATTAGGCCTGGTTCCTAGATACATAGAATTTCATTCATAACAGCATGGTTGATGGATGAACATCTATCAACTTATACGCTGCAAGTTCAAAACCCAAAACACAAAAACATCAAATACCACTCCCAACACTGATTATTCCATGGAACTCTCATTTTTCTCCTCACTGCAACTTCCCATCAGTCAGGCAATTTTGACTTCAATGGTCCTGGGTTTCTTGGGCTCAGGCGGTGGCAACTTCTGAACAGTCACAGTCAAAACCCCATCTTGACAAACAGCAGAAATTGTATCAGTATTTGCATTCTCAGGCAGCACAAATTTCCTCATAAACTTGCCAACTCTCCTCTCCATTCTTACGTACTTGGCACCCTCTTTCTCCTCCTCTCTCTTCCTCTCCCCCGAAATCACCAGCACATTGTCATCCTCCACCTGTACTTTGATGTCGCCGGACTTCAATCCCGGCATGTCCACCACGAACACATAGGAATTCGGATACTCCTTCACATCTGCCGGGGTCGACGCCATTGCCTTAGCGTCCCGGACGTAGGTTCTCGTTGGCCCGCTGACAGACGACTTGTCACCATCCTCCGCCACATCCACCAGGTGCTGGAGGGTGTGGAAAACGGGGGTGTCGAAGCCCATTAGCCTGAAATCCATGACTTTCCTTCTCTTTGTTGGTTGAACTGGAGAATCCGCGCTTTGGTGATACTTTGATGTGGGATTTGCTTCTCTCTTTACAAGAGTTCAGTGAGACTTTCTTGATTTGATTGTCGGCTGAGGGTGGAGGTTTCATTTATAGGGGAGGAATGGAAGGAGAAGGAAGTTTCTAGAGGGATAAAGAAGAAGATGAGTGCTTTTTCTGGGATGTTCGGTTTTCGACCTACCCAAGTCTAGAACATTGGGTTCTATAGATAGTTTCTTGAGTTTTAAATTGCATTTAAGTGGCGATCTTTTATAATATAGTAAATTTAGTCCCAGATCGACACTTACAATAACACTTTCAGTACTTGCAACAATAGAAACCTTCAATTTAGTCCCAAATCTACAATAACAATAACAGAAACAAAATTAGTTTTGATCACCTACCCCATATGGATAGATTAAAGTCGCATACAATGTAGGAGGGGTAGATTTTAATCTACCCACCCCCTCTTACATGGCATGTCATGTAAGAGGGGGTAGACTTTAATCTACCAACACGGGGTAGGTGATCAAAACTAGCAACAAAACCCTCCATTTTGGGTTCCGAAAAGGCTTGTTTGGAATTGTTTATATCATGTTGTATTATAAACAATAATTATTACTTTATTGAAAATTGATCGGAAATTGACAAGTGTTTCTTTTTTTTTTTAATTTTGGTCTGAAATGCGAGCCAATATTTTCTTTTTTAATAGCAAAAACAGCTACCTTGTTTACCATGAATGCCACGGACTCGGTCTTCGCAATAAAGAAATCAAAAATTTCGAAAGTCAATGCATTTTCTGCACCGTCAATTGTGTTTGTCAAGGAAAAGAAATCATTACTATTATAAACAAGACTGTTTATAACCAGTGGCAAACGGATCCTAATTTAAAGAGCATGAGGTATGAAAAAAGGTGGAAATCAAATTTTGATTTTAAGTGCACTTAGGCACATTAAAAGCACAAGAATTTTCAAATGTTCACAATGTAGTTTTTCTATAGAACTAATATTGATTCTTAATAAGGAATCAACGCAGTTACAAAAATGTAAAAAACCGTAAGTGGTGGTTTTTTTACATTTTATAACTCTATTGATTCCTTTATAAAAATCAACATTGGTTTTGTAGAATTTCAAGTTCAAAGTGAGCAATTTTAAATGCACATCTTGAAAATCTATAAGTGGTGATTTTTTACATTTATAACTGTATTGACTATTGATAACTAACATTGGTTTTTGTAGAATTTCAAGTTCAAAGTGGCAACTTCTAAATGCACATCTTAATTTCTTACATTTTATGATTGTATTGACTCATTTACAAAAACCAAAATTGGTTTTGTAGAATTTCAGGTTCATAGTGAACAATTTTTAAATGCATATTGCTAGGAAAATACTATGAAGTGCCTGGTAATGTAAAAGTAATTATAATTTCAGATACCCAGCATTGTATTACAATCTTGTAAAATTTGTCCACTATAAACATTCAAAAGTTCTCATAATGTCGCAAGTTCTTGTACGTATGATAAACGCAATGTGGCAGTACTAGAGATGACAACGGGTTTAGTTTAAAAGAGTTTGGGTCCGTGAAGAATTTTATCGACCCCTCAAAGAGTTGGGCCGGGGCACATCAGGTCGGAGCAAATTTTGCTCTTCATAGACACACGTTTTTTAAATAATTCTTTTTCAATTTTCTTTTTAAATATTTTTAAGAGTTTTTAAATAATTTTGAATTAATTGAACTTTTAGCTAGTATTTGAGAAGTATTGACTATGGTTAATAAGAACTCATAACAAGTCATCAAAATTGAACAAGTCATAAAGCTCTGTTGATTTGCACCGCTACATCTCATTATCTCGTATATATAATTATGTCCTTACTTAGTGAACTAATTTTTTTAATACATTATTTAGTAAGCCAATTAAAGATTGTCTTATATACTTCTCACATAAATATTGTAAATCAATTTTACTTATTATATAAATAAAAATTGAATACATCCACATAATTTATATACCGTTCAACCTCTCTGACTTTCTCTCTTATAATTAAAACTCATTAATACAACTTTACAAACTGGTGCAGAAACTCAAGCCCAACTTAAGATTAATATATGAAACATAAACAAGAAGAAGAAAAGGTACAATTAAAAATTAACTAAACCCCAAAATCAGAAAGTAATTACATACACACGCAGATACACGTCCGGTTTTAGCTGCCATATCGTCGTTGATATACACGGTACAATACCTCTCATGCACTTGGAAAATCTTCCCCATGACTCCCTTCAGTTTCCGGCGCCCCACTTCTTGTATCCACCTCGCGCCGGCCACCACCGCCACCGCCGCCTTCCGACTCACTCTTAACCTCAATATCCACTGCTCTCTTCTTCTTCTCCGGCACCGGCTTCTTCTCCACACTAACAGTCAGCACCCCATTTTCACAAACGGCCGAAACCCTCTCTGAGTCAGCATTCTCCGGCAACACAAATTTCTTTAACAATTTCCCAAACCTCCTCTCCATCCTCACATACTTTACCCCACCCTCTTTCTCCTTCTCCCTCCGCCGCTCGGCGCTCACCACCAGCGTGTTCCCTTCCTCCAAGTGCACCTTGATCTGGTCCGGCTTCAGCCCCGGCATGTCGATTATGAAGCGGTAGGCATTCAGATAATCCACCACGTCGGCCGGAGTCAATTTCATATCCTTTTGTTCCCGGATGTAGGCACGGGATGGGTGGTGGGACTTCTCGCCAGCATCGTCGATGAAGTCCAGCATCTCGTGGAGTGCTGCTAGCATTGAAGTATCAAATCCCATATCTCTCAAAGCCATTTCCATTCTCTCTCTCTCTCTCTTCTTTTTCTCCCCCTCCTGCAACAATGGTAGGATCAGAAATCGGGATGTATCAGATCAAAAAAAAAAAAAAAAAAAAAAAGAAATCGGGATGTATAAGTAGAGTCATCACCAGTGGTGAGGTGTCGTTTATACATGAAACATGGAAGCAACAAGCTGTGGCTATTTGACAACTAGGATTGTTTCTTCACATCTTTCTTCCACGTATGAGAAAATTTTAAAATCGCATTTGACTCTTTTGCCACTCATATAGCGAGTGCCACTAGTCATTAACGTAAGAGTTATAACGGCACTCATTGTAAGTGTTAGAAAATTTTTGTTTTAATAAGTGTATCAATCACTACTATATAGTTCAATTTGGTGTCACGAGTTTTATTTCTGAGCTCGATATATAATGCGCTGTGGCACTACATAGCCCATGTGCTCTGCATGTGGCGTGCATGTAGAATGTCCACATACACGACACATAGGCCATGTGGTACCATAACGCACCATACATCAGGCGCTAGATCATTTTCACTAGTGTCACCCTTTGAGACTCCTAAAGTACCGACCATTGACATATCATTCACGTTTAATGTAGACATTAGAATATTCACCACCGTGCATACTTTCCCATCATAATTACAAAAATGCAAGCATAAGTAATTTATTTAAAATAGATTTATTATTTAATATCATCTAAAACTGGTATTTCATTAATCCCAATAATAATAGAACAACGAGCGGCTTACCCGGTCTCTGTGTTAACACCTGATTTTTTATCTCTCTAATCACACACTGCCACCTCACCTGTGTTTCCTTAACCGGACTAGTGTTGACACACGTTCTCCTTATCATGTCTCATGTCAACCAGCAAGCAGCATGTGGGAATGGATCATACCTTGTCCAAGTACAATGATAGTCGCAAGACTTGGTCAAATAAGTTTATAGGAAATCATAGGAAAAATGTACTATTCTCTTAGGACCCATTTGTTGATACATCAGATATAGGGGCCACACAAGATGGAGACTTCAACATATGCAACTCAATACCCCAGAGGATATAAGAATTTCTTGGTTGGATATAACACAACAGGATTCGTTGCATCTCTTATAATTAGCGTCATATTATTATTACTTGCAATGAATTGGTTTACTTTTACGTCCAAGAGTATTCATGTGGATATTGATGGTGATTTCTTGAGTTGCAATTACTACAACGCCACTAACATATATGATACTTATATTTGTGCTAACACCTGACGACACTGCATACACAACTAGTCAATAGTAACATTAGTAGTTTAAGCGAGAAAAGAAGATTAGACTTATATAGATAGAATTTTGTTTTCAAGTAAATAAATAGCAGATATTATTACTATTAAAGATTTAAGGACATACATCACCCTTAACAAAGATTGAGAACAGCAAATGCAAAATTATAATAATGTCAAAACTCAAAAACAACTTCACTCGTTATAAATTAATCCTAAAATTATTTTTTGATTAAAATAAAAAGATTCTTTCTTTTTTTTTAAAAAAAAAAAGGAAAGTGAAAAGATTATAATTTAATAATAATTAAACAGTTTATAAATGATGATAAGCCTTCTGACAATTATCCAAGTTTGGTCATCCATATTGATTGAAACATTGACCTTAATTGATTACAAAATCATGACAACGTGACAAAAATAAAAAATAAAAAGAAACCAACAAAATATATCGTACGCGTCAAGGTCGACGTCTTATCTGTACAATTGCAAATAAAACTGTCACTGCCTGTGATGGTAATATTCTAATTAGTGTTTATTATTGGCAGTAAAAAAAAAAAAAAGTACATGCCACTATGACGCATATCAATTGAAGCAATTTTATTTTATTTTTGCTTATCCTAATAGTTGAAGCTATGACTAACACTTAACAAATAACAACTATCGTTAGCTCATTTTCATTCAATAACTAAAGAAAATATTTCCTTTCTCAGGTGAGTAAGCTTGTAAATCTCATATCGAGATCTTTGTAATCTAGTTTTATTTTTATTGGTTATTTATCCCTCTAAGAATCAAAGGTTTGTTTCCTTTCAACTACAATCCACTTATAATGTTTATAAAATAGCATAAAAAATAGAGCTTAGCAAAATCTAATGCCTTTTGATTTATTTAACATATTAATCTTACTTAGCATCAAGATCTTCATACACGTGTCTTCACTTGGACCGTAGGACCTGGGACTTTGACGTTTATTCTTACATCCTTATCCATTTCATCCTCAGGGGAGTGAATAGCGCGTCATTTAACAATTGTAAAATCTGTTATTATTAATTTTTTAATTATAAATTAATGCTATGTAATATCAGTAGTGCTTTACACCAGTCTAGGTGACATCTAATGTGTCATTAAATGATAAGTGAAATTAAATAAATAAATAAATGATCCACTTAATTCAACTTATCATTTAGTGTCACTTTGATATGGTGTCAAACACCAGTGGTGTTAAATAACATTACTCATTCTTTCAAAAAAACCTTGGAAAATATATAAAACAGAGGTTTAGTGTCATAAATAGTATTAAAACATACTTGGTGATCATCTAAACATATCAATAATGTAGGTCAACATAACATGTTGTCAACTAATGTGATGTATTTTTATATATGCTACGCAGACATCTGAAGTATTTATATCACTGAACATATAATTTTATATCATTTCCAGGTATCATTAAAAGAATTGAAAAGGAAATCAGACAAATAGCATAATAAATAGGGTGAGGCGCCTGTATCAGGTACATCTAGACACCTCTTCCTACTAAACGTGTCGTAACAAACTTGATAATCCAAACAAAAAAATATACAGGGAAAACCTCCACTTGTGTATCGTCAAACGCCTGTAAAAACAAGAAAGGCGGAAGGCAAATTGGGTGCAATGCCGATAGATAGAAAATAATGAGCCCATTGGTCTGATACTCATCATTTTCACCCACAGTTTTATAAATCAATCAAAGGGCAAGGGGCACACAAACCCATTCATCCTCTGCTCACATGAATCATCAGATTTGCAGCTTTCTTCTGTAAAAACCGCCCCCATTTCGAGCCTTAATCCACACTGAATCCCCAGAAGATTTACCGATTTATGGAACAAGTGGGGATGTCTGTTTGATCCGCAAAACTCTCTCGATACAAATCCGTTGACACACAGAACTGTGTGCGCCACACACTCCCGTTTTCACTTTCATTTATTTAAAGAAATCCTATGTTTTCTGCTTGAACCTTTATTATATCTATATATATGATATATGAAGCTCCAAGTGCCCAGTTATCAGGTTTCTTTATTTGGATTATTTCTTGCTTCCAAATGGTTGGGTTGGAATTTCTGGTGAAGAAATGCTGGATTTTTTTGTGCTGACCCACTTTCGGTCTTTAATCTGTTTGCGGAAACGCAAAAAGTTTTAACCCTCTTATTCTTCACATATACATTTATATATACCTATATATGAACAATTTAGTGATTTTTATACTATTTTAAGCTCAGTTCCTTTGAAGGTTTGAGAAATCTGGGACTCGGGTTTGGTTGGAGAAACTTTGACTTTCCAGAGTTTTCTTGGCTTTTTTTCTTTTTATATGTGTATATATTTCTGCCCAGTATATACTTAGCAGTTTAGGCTTTTCTAGGGAGATCTGGTTTAGATTTTTGTAGCTGCTTGGTTTGATTTGAGGATCGATTTGAGAGTGGTTAGAAGTGGAAAAGATGAGTTTGCGTGCAGCTGAGGATGATTCAGCCTCAAAAATTCATCTTCCGGCTGACATAGATTGGGAAATGTTGGATAAATCCAAGTTTTTCTTCCTTGGGGCAGCGTTGTTTTCAGGCGTTTCAGGCACACTTTATCCAATTGTGGTGTTAAAAACGCGGCAGCAAGTGATGTTGAATGGGATATCGTCTCTGAAAATGGCAAGTTCCATTTTGAGATTTGAGGGGTTGAGAGGATTTTACAGGGGTTTTGGGACTTCCCTTATGGGGACAATTCCTGCTCGAGCCCTTTACATGGGTGCACTTGAAGTGACAAAGAGTAATGTTGGCAGTGTTGCTACTAGTCAGTTGGGATTATCTGAGGCCTCGGCCTCTGCTATTGCTAATGCTGCTGCTGGACTAAGTGCAGCCATGGCTGCACAATTGGTCTGGACTCCGATTGATGTTGTGAGCCAAAGACTGATGGTTCAAGGTGGTACAAATAGTTCCAATGGTAGCAATTGTTCAGGTGGGTTGAAAACATACAATGGTGGGATCGACGCTTTTAGAAAGATAATATATACTGATGGAGTGAGGGGATTGTACAGAGGATTTGGGATATCAATCTTGACTTATGCACCTTCAAATGCTGTGTGGTGGGCTTCATACTCTGTCGCGCATAGGTTGATTTGGGGCTGCATAGGTTGTCATTGCTGTAAGAAGGATGAGAGTGGTTATAGGCCGGATAGGAAAGCAGTGGTGGCAGTTCAGGGGTTCAGTGCTGCTTTGGCTAGTGGAGTGTCGGCTTTGGTTACAATGCCTCTTGACACCATCAAGACGAGAATGCAGGTATTGGACGGAGAAGGAAGTGGACGTGGTCGAGCACCAACGGTTTTACAGACGGTGAGGGACTTGGTTAGGGAAGGTGGAATAGGTGCTTGTTATAGAGGCTTAGGCCCTAGATGGGCTTCGATGTCAATGTCTGCAACGACCATGATCACTACGTATGAGTTTCTTAAGCGGCTATCGACTAAGAATCAAGAGAGTTTTGTTCGATGAGTTTGTTATGCATTGACCAGAGGAAGAATGTTAAGGAAGACAACAATGTGTTCTACCCCCCTGTTTGGCTTTTGCAAACCCGTGTGAATGTGTAAAATCTTAGAATGCTTGTTAACCTTCTTTTTATATGTGATGATCGCGTTACGTGTTATGATCGTGACAAAGGTACACTCTCAGTCGAGCAACTGCATTGTTACAATATGTTTAAAAATGTAAAGGTGGTCCATGAATGCTGCACTCTCCATCGGAACTTACACTACTATGATACAAGATGAGACGACACATGAAACATCTCTTATCGGATTCTCCCATCTATGGACGACCAAGTATCAATAAAACCCATGCTTGATCATTTAAAGGCTCTAATCTAGAACCAAAAAATTTACTTGAAAACCAATGAGAACGGGTGAGGATTGAACAAATGTTTGGCCTATATTTTCTCTTTTCTGAAACAGTAAAAAGACTGATATATAACAAGTCAAAAAACTATACAACCAAACTAAATTCTCCCATGTAGGAACTTTGTATATCAGCCAGCTTCTAAAGGCAATAGGTTCTTTCTTCTACGTTGTTCTTCTGAAGTCGTAATCACTTTTATGAATCAGGGACCTCTCCATTCTCCAAGTTGACATAATCGAATAATCTAAAGTCACACGACCCTCAATTTTTCTTGACAGCCTTCTCAATTGTGCGAAGGTTCCGAAAACTTTCAAAACCTTCAAGCATCCAAGGACGGATAATTGATGCGGAACAAGTCGCGGGAATATTTTCTTAAAGGATCCCTGCATATATACACAAACACTTTCCGGGCTCCATCTTCCTGCATCATGAACAAATATGGTATCTCGCATCTGTTAGGATCCATCATTCTAAAATACATCAATGATCCCAATTTCTATACAAGATATCGTTTAAAATCCTTTGATAAGATCCCACATCACTCACAGGTAGAACATTCCTCAACTGCTCAAAAAGATTCACCACCTCGGATGCCCTCCCCTGTGCAATTAGTTCCCTACAGAAAACTGCAAAGCACTCATGATTGATCACATATTTCTCATCAATCATCTCCATCAAGAGCCATACAGCCTTGTTTATGTCTCCGTTTTCACAATATGCTCTAACCAGGAAACTATACAATGTAGCATCACGGCCATGGCCATCCTGAAGCATATCATTAACAAGCATCTCGACTTCTTGCAGCCTTCCTTTAGCACTTGCGAGGCTGATTATCACCACATTGTAAGATAAAAAGTTAGGAAAGCAACCCATTTGGGGCATATGCTTCAAAAAGAGAGTTGCTTTATCTAGTTCTTGTAATTGGACAAGACTCCTCAAGACAGCATTAAAATTCGCCACACTTGCATTAATGCCTCTAGCCCTCATTTCTAGTAGTAGTGCAATCCCTTCATCTGGCCTTCCCAACTTACAGTACTCATTCACTACAATAGCATATGTCTTCTCGTCAAGCGTCATTCCAAGATTAACCATTTCTTTAAAATATTGAATAGCCTCATTTGATCTCCCCGCAATGCAATAGCCTTTCAACAAACTTGTATGGGTTGCAATATTATCCCTCACTCCACTTAACCTCATCCTAGTCATCATTCTCTTTGCCTCATCGATATTTCCTTTCAAGCACAAACCATTAATCAAAGCATTGTATGTCAACATATTAGGTGCACAATCCCATCTCTTCACCATCTCATCAAAGCATCTCATAGCATTTTCCAAATCCCCTTTCTTACAATATCCATCAATCAAAGTAGTATAGGTAACAACATCGGGCAAAAAAGTCTCACTATGGACCATCTCTTCAACAATTTTTCTCGCATCATCAACAAAACCTTTCTTGCAGAAACCATCAACAAGAGTATTATAAGTAACCAGGTTTCTTTCAACAGGCATTTTATCAAACATTTTCCGTGCATCATCAAGCATGCCCACTTTACACAACCCCCTGATCATGATTGTGAAAGTGGACACGTCAGGTTCCACAACACCCTGCTTAACCATCTGTCCAAGAAACCCACAAGCCAAATCAACCCTATTGGCCTTAACAAGAACACCAAGAAGGGCATTGTAGGAGAACAAACAACACCCAAATTCCCCCTCCTTCACTTGATTTAAAAGGTGAACAGCCCACTTCAAATGACCTAAATCACCATGGGCTTTGATAAACTTACCCACCATAAAATCAGAAAATCTACTATGGGCTTTCAGTAAATCTGCTGCTAAGGAAAATAACTTGTGTGAAATGAGTTTATCAGTAATTGCAACGTAGGAAAAATGATTGTGGGCATAGTTGTTTGGGTTCGGGCAAGGGCTTGAAGCCCAGTTGAAGAAGAAGAGAGAATGAAAAGGACTTGTTTGGCTTTTGATTGTTTGAATCACTAAGTCTGGGGTTAAGTGTCTAGAGAAGTGGTTGAGAAAGGAAGGGTCCGGGTTTAGGCGGGAGCTGGGGTGTTGGGGATTCAAGGATTGGAGTAAAGAGGTTATGCTGGAGATAACTGAGAGGGGCGCAGTTACGCGGTGGTGGGAGGTGGCGACGGCGGCGGTAGTCATGGCTTCACATCCGCCATTGCCACCGGTGGAACAGGAGATAAGGGCACAAACACTAGAGACCACCCAACTTCAAAGAAAAATGCATTTTAGTCACTTCAACATTTTTCCTTTTTGGGTGCAATAACGATCAGAAAATCATGTGTTTTTTAGTTAGGGTAAATTTCACAAAAAGTCCTTAGCCTTTGTACTTAAAATCGCCTAGGTTCCTAATTTGTTTTTGACCCACTGTGTCCTCAACATTTTATAAATACACCACAAGTCTCTATGATGGAATCCATTCAAAATTCCATTAAGTAGTTGATAAAATTACCTTTATATATTTATCTTTTAAATTAAAACAAAAAAGAATTCAAAAATAAGGGGGGAGGGGAGGGGAGAGGTCCCTTGAGGGATAGCCCTAGAATCAGACGGTCGCCTTCGATAGGCGCTTCTTCGGCGACCGTTTTGGCTCGCCGGTGTCGTTTCATCTCGTTTTTAGATTTCAATTGTAGCCTTCGTTCTCTTAATATGAGGAATAATTCAGCAAACGTTAGCCTTGGAGGGATCAGTTCACTTGCCGTTGCAGCGAGCCCCCAAAATCCTATCCCCACCGACGATGAGCGCTATTCTCGACCACAACTGACTTCGGGTCTTCATCAGACGTGCTATAGCAGCCAACCAAGCAACAGAAACCTCTTTGGTCTTCGTTTCACAGATCTGGACCATAGCTAACGCATCATTGATGGAGCATATTGGTGCTTTTGACTAGAAGCGTTGGCTCTTGTAGGACCTCTTGATCTGGGAGTTTTGGGCATGGCCGAATTCACCTGCGTGTCAATTTTGGGTCCACTTTGTTGCTGTTACACTTGGATTACACAATGTGGGTTGGCTCATAGTTTGGGGTTTCTCACTGGGGAACTTTGCATTGGTTGTATTTGATGAAATTCCTGTGAGGATTAGAGTTCACTTTGATGCTTCCAAAACAGTTGCTAGTGATAATGAAGGGGCAGCTCAATCTGGTCGTTCCCTTTCCCTCTACCTGGCTTTCATTTTCCTTTCCAGAATGAGGTTTTTTGAATATGAAGCGAGCAAGGCTGTGAAGCGAGACGATGCGGGTAGAGTCATGGAATGAAAGTCACTGCCAGAAATGGTAGTTGTAGATGAAGGGGGCGAGATCTCCCCTCCAATTGCCATTTTCGGCAGTGACTAATGGCAGTTTAGGGTTAGGGGGTCTTCCCCCTTTCTCTGCCAGTTTTTTTTTTTTTTTCCCTTTTTTGTTTTTATATTTTTTTTTTATTTTTGAATTCTTTTTTTATTTTAATTTAAATGATAAGGGTATAAAAGTAATTTTATCAATTACTTAATGGAATTTTGGATGGATTCTATCAGTAGGAACTTGTAGCGTGTATTTGTGAAAGGCTGAGGACTCAGCGCGCTAAAAAAAAGTTAGGGACTCAGGCGATTTTAAGTGTAAAGGTTGGGGACCTTTTGTGAAACTTACCCTTTTAGTTACATAGTTAAGCTTCCTTTTTTTCTTTTTTTTTAATACAATTACAATCTGCACTATGCCATTACAAGTACATATAAATATATATTCTTCTAAAATACAGCACTCAAAAATCAATAATATAAACTCTTATATCGAGGATCGAGGACGACAAGGAATCAAACTCCTATACAAGAGATTACAAACTACATATAAAATATAGGCAAACCCCAAATGGGGTGAATCAAACTTGAGACATCTACCTCTCAGGCTATCAATATTAACCCCTAACCAAATGGGCTAAGGCCTCATTGGCTGTTAAAATTCTTTTTCAGTCGTAATTGATCAGAACAAAAATTCTTGAGATGTCCACTTACACTGAAAATTCTAAGGTAACAACATCCATATCAGTTAAAATATCTGCATAGTGTAAAATACACAAAAAGCCACTAATATTTTATTAAATCAATATTGATTTTTTGTGTTTTTTTAACCATATTGGCTCTGTAATCGAGCGCACTTGTGGAAAAATTGCTATTTGCACATCTTGTATTTAACACATGACACCAATATGTGCAAGAGTTTTCTAAAAATTTAGATCTGGTTCCATTTGGAACCAGATCTGCTAATGTGGCAGCTCCACATGGACTCATAATGGGCCCGCAATATCAATTGATTTCAAAATGCCCCTGCTGAGTCTTGACTGATCCAAATCAAAAGCAAAAATTTCAAAACCCATCTCTTTTCTCTGGTTCGACAGTTCTCCCCCTCTGGGATTTAGATCCTCAGTGTTGAGCAGCCCTCGCCGGCGACTGACGCTTCTGATCTCCACCCGCAAACTTCCATCATTTTCAATTCCATTTCTGTTGCTGTTCTCGTTACTACCATTAGTTTTATTATTATTCGATGCTTGATTTTTAACGGAGGTGAAAGGGATCTTATCCAGTACATCGAAGCCATTTTGTTTTTTGCTGTCGCTATTAATTCCAAAAGAAGTGGTTTTGCGGATTTTCATATTCAAATCAAAGGAGAACTTCTTAACTTTTCCCCCAAATTCCTTCATTTTTCCTTTTTATTTTTGTACTCTGTATATGGAAGACTAGCTGATTATCTACTTGTTTTTAGTTGTTAATGAGTTACCTCTTTTCTTAAGAGTTTTGGAGATTAAGTGTCTAGAAAAGTGAGTGGGTGCATAAGAATTGAAAATAATGAACATAAAGAAGTGGGTACAAGAGAATTTTTTCTGAATTCTCTTGGAGACTTCAAAATTGATGATGCCAAGTGTGATGGAATGGAGTTCTAGATACTAGATTAAAAAGCTCTTTTTTTTTTCTTTTGGGTAGTGGCCGGGTAAGTAAGGTGGAGCCTTTTTGAGATGGAGTAGAGAAGGAGCTAAATTACAGTGGGTTTTGGTGTTTTGCTGCCATTAATGGCTACTAGTTGGAGGTGGTAAGCATGTGGAAGAAGACACATCCTATGTTGGTGGGCCCGTATTTTTCATGGTGGATGATTAGGCTGCCAAATAAGCAGATCTCTTTCAAGAAAGACTGAATATGTGTAACACTTGGCCATCAATTTGTTTCCAAAAAAATGGCCATCAATTGCATTCAATCAATTTATATATCTCTACTTTTTTAAATACATTTTAGCTTTCAAAAAAAAATTCCATTGAAAAAAAAATGATTTTATATGATATCATTTAGGAATTGATGAATTACCTTTCAAAAAAAAAAAAAAAAAGGAAATTGATGGATTAAAATCTATTACAGTCTACACAACACATTCTTTGTGTTGGTAGATTTTCCTTTTTATTATTGAAAAATTTTTTACTCCAATTTTACTATCACTATTGCTGCATCCAAGATGATGGTGATAATAATTTATATATAAATATATATAATAAGTCTCACTCACCCGCTAATTTTACAATGCTTTCAGATATTTTATATTAATTTACAAATATTATAGCAGAAGCTTCAATACAAATAAAGAAGATGGGACGTGCAAAACGAATAAATTTTCTTTATCTTATCGAGTTTAACATTATATAAAGTTAATTTCTTAAATTAGCAAGTTGTTAAGGTTCAAAGAATCATTGAAACTAGATTTTTCAATAAAAGGCAAAGAATACAACAAGTTGT
The DNA here is from genome assembly GCA_963692815.1 of Nyctanthes arbor-tristis. Taxonomy (NCBI): domain Eukaryota; kingdom Viridiplantae; phylum Streptophyta; class Magnoliopsida; order Lamiales; family Oleaceae; genus Nyctanthes; species Nyctanthes arbor-tristis. The sequence goes on along the minus strand of CAVNYN010284866.1, from coordinate 32,375 downwards.
ATTAATAGAAATATTTCTTTGATTATTAAAGCAAACAAAATTAATCTAGTCAAGACAAATCATGAGGAAGTTATCATACTATAAGGTAAGTTTTCAATTGATAAAAATACATCTATAGAAAGTTGGACATACTTATTAATACAAAAGACATTAAATTCATAGTAGCTTCAAAGATATATTTCTACTACATGTAAAATTCTACTCCTATTCGTAAGCATGCTCCAACTTATGGCTTGCCTTGCTTTTCAAATATCATATCTTCAATCATCTACAAAAATTGTAGAATAAGAGAGTGAGTACAGAATACTCAGTGAGTAACAAAACCTTTTGATTCACCTTTCATTTAAAAGAGTAGTTTATCAATCAAATCATTGCATGCACAAAGCTTTCAAATGTACAAAAGGACTCTGTCACTAGTTAAACTACTACATGTGGTATGCGCAAGATTCATATCAATTCAATCATGGCTATATATAATTAGTGGATCCACATTCAAACCCTAGTTGGCCCCTACCGGAATTCCAAACATATCAATTCAAATCAAACACCACACTAATCTTCCCTGTCCTAGGATCATTGAATATGTCGTAGTGTAAGAACAATTCAAAGCAATTCAATACAAAACAGGTAGAGCAACTAATGATTCAAATGTAATAAATCAATCTTTTTTTAATGCATCAAAATCCATGTTCATTTCATAGGAATCATCAATCAAAATACATGATTATCTTATCAAAACTTCATGAATGTAGAAAGGAAATCAAAGCGTTAGTTACTCACCTTTTGATTTCTCAAAAATGACTTTAATAATTCCAATGTAGAAAAGTGCTTCCAAAGTGTTGCTATTCCCCAATCAAAGCTAATTTTTTAGTTAAAATCTATCTATATATGACAAGGAGCTTTTTTCAATAGAAAAATAGATACTTTAATGGGTTTTAGGGGTAGTTCCTCCACCATTACTGGATTTGGACGAATTTGGCGAAGGAAAATAGTTTGGAGAAGGCTTGGAAGAATTTCCTACCCTTGAACCTTATTCATAGTTGGCGGATTTAATTGTTTTTTATAAATCTTTGAGTTTCGTCAATTAAACTATGGCACGTGGCGCCGTGCACTTGGCGGCAAATTGCTCAAGTAATCTTTATACTTTGTGTTGCCTTATAATTAAGTCCTGATAGTTCAATTCATGTTACTTGAGTCATTTTACTTAACGTGATTTATGATTAAGTGACTATACTTTGAATTATATCAATCATCATCAATTATATAAAGTAGCAAACTCGAGTTTATTCAATCATCGTCAAAATACATCTATGGCATTATATTTAATGTCAAGCTCAAGTAGCAATCTTTGGATTTTCTAACATAATTGATGTAAACCCAAGTGGTTATTCAATTACCATCAAATAACATTCACATTGTCAATAACCATCTTTTAATTCTTGATATTTATTCGAATGGTAAGTCTTGTAATCTTTCAATTAGTGCAATTCTAACAATTGTCCAATCATCGTCAAAATAACGATTAGGTAGTCAATAAACATATTTTAATTCAATGATTGTTAAAATAACAATTATGTTATCAATAGCCACATTCTAAATTTTAAGCGTTTGTTTGAGTAATAGTTTTGTGACTTTACAATCGATGTAATTCAATTCAATAATCTTATAACCTTTTAGTTGATGAAAATTCAATAACTATTTAATCGCCATCAATATAACAGTTATATGCTTAAAATTTTCTGAGATGTTACAATAAGAGTAAGGTGCCGTACAAACTTTTTCTTTCCAATTGTCTGGCATTGTAAGATAAATTGGTGAGGTCAGTGGTGATATCATATAATGAGGGTTTTTTTTTTAAATTCATTTTATATTCTTTCCATTGATATCTTATTATTTCCAGAAAAGTTTAGCGAATTTTTGACATATTTTCCTCTTTTTCATTTTTGATTCTTCAATCCTAGAATTTTTTATTAAATTTTTATGCGGATTTGATTCAATCCAATTCTTGAATCCTAATTTTTTATTCATTCTTCTGATGAAGTTGTTCTTTACACAACTTAATATACTCCCCTCCCCTCTCTCTACTTCCAAATCTTCTTGATCGCAATCTGCTTCCAATCTCTCTTTTCATTAATGTCATAATATATGAAAGGATAAAGTCAATTTATGCATTCAGTGCTTAAGTGATTTCAAATTTTACTATCATTTAGAATCTTCGTTTGGATGAGTAGATCATTTATATTATTGTATAGTGAAAAACGAACATGGTATGACAATCATGTTAAATTTCATATTTTGAAAAAGAAAAATACTTCTCTCATATTGTTGTCAAATGTTGACATTTTGAAAGAGAAAACTGAATCTTTCCTATTACATATATATGTCCTTCATATTCAAGGTGAACATCAGATCTATCGTATTTGTTACCACTGTGACTGGCTGGTGTATTGGAACAAATAGATGTTCTGCCATTGAAGAATAATTTTAGACCTTTTCTTAATCCTTTAATATTCTTACATTGTTGCAAATTTGAAAATATAGGGTTATGTATTGTAAAGATATTCTACCATTGCTGTAATTTGAAAATTTGGCTTTATGTATTGGACAGATATTGTTTTCTATGTCAAATAAAGGAATTTATAAATCATTTTATGTTTAACTTCACTTATTGACAAGATATCAAGTCTTGAGAAATAAACAAGCACAAATACTCAATTATTAATTGATTATTCATGTTGCTTAAGTTTTGCATGATTCCCATCCACTTCAAGTTTAGATTAAAGATATAGATATATGTCAGTTTATCTTTCTTTTTTTGTATGTAAAAGAGAATTGGATGTTGTTAGATATTGCTGTGTATTCTGCCGGTATCATGGATTTATCAAAAAAAAACAATGCTCGTGGAGAAGTATTAGAGTTGTCTACGTTTTAAGTTCCTAAGCAAAAAAAAAATTTTACTAGATTTTTTTTTAAAGGGTAAATAATTTCTTTTGATTGTGATATATACATTAAGTGGTTATATCTACACCATAATTTTTACTAATCACACCACAATCTATATGTACCACCATTAAAATGCTTTTTTTAAAAAAAAAATAAACCACCTTAAATTTACCAATATAACCTTAAATTGTAAAAAAAAATAATAATATTAATAAATAAATGCACCCCACAATCCCTTCATCTTTTACAATTCCGACCTTTTTCCCTTCCCAATCTTCTACCCAACTACAAATTTCTCACACCCCATACAAACACAATGATTTTGAAAATTATTTGCATTGGCTGAAAATCTAGAAAATCTAGGATCAGAGTTGGTGGGCATCTTATTTTAGATCATTCTTTATTGTTTATTTAAATAGTTAATGGTATAATGATTATTTTAATAGATATTAACAGTAAAAATTAAAATATTATGTATAAAAAATGTTAATAGAAATGTAACACGGCAAAAAATGAAATATTGGTTCTCTTATGCACTCAAAAAATAATGGCGATAAAGTTATATAAAAATTAAAATATTTGGGGACCTATAGTGGAAATAAAGAATCACGAGTATAATAGTTATTTTGATAAGGGTTAATGATGAAAATTAAAAGGTTGGAGACATAAAATGATGTTGGAGACATAATGTAATAATAAATTAAAGATTGAGGACTTAGTAGACCCAAAAAAAAGAGGACAAAATTGACATAAAATTAAAAGATTGAACCCTAAAGTGAAAATTACCCAAAATAATAATAAAAAAATAATATAACGTGCAATAAATCGTACATATTCTTTTCCAGGTTACCTTTTTTTTCTTTATTCTTTTGGGTGTTGGAGTGAAAAAAAAGCAGAGAACAAAATAAAAAAATAATTAAAAAACTAAAGTAGTCGCACGAATATGTGTAAAGAAATGAAAGCGATCACTAACCAGATAAACTAAAAAAAAAAGGTGTAAAAAATGCAAGTTGACATATATGGATTTATTCATGTATGATGCATATAATTTCCAAACATGTTTTATATCACAAGCTATTAATACAAAAGAAATACAATTTGCATATGGGTAAATTCCACGCATGGTTCCCAATCTTTGCAGTCCGTATATGTTTGGCCCATTCTTTATTTCAACGCCATTAGTCCCTAACTTTTTACAAATTGACATATAAAGTCTTTAATCCTAAAAGTTGACAATTATGCCATTTACTCTTTAAATAAAACAAAAAGAAATTTTTTAAGAAAAGTTAAAATTAAAAAAATAAAAATGAAAATAATTTTCTTTTACACATCTACTTAGCTACCCATCCTACCCCTATATCCCCAAACCAACCAGATATGACAAATTTTGACAGCAAAATTTCCCTTGCCCATAGATGTGGGCATTTTACCCAAATAACCAGCCCAACACGCCAACCCAACACGATTAGTTTCAGGCAAGTTGCGTCATTAAAAAAAATTTGAAAAACAACCCAAAAACCGACAAAAAGACCAACCAACTCGAGCTGGGTCGGCTCATGTTGAATTTTCCCCAAACCAAAAATACCTGGGCCCACAATTGACCCGCTCGGAACTACGCCCCCGTCCTGTCTGCTTCTTTTTATGACATTTTCTGCACCAATGGGAAAGTCCTCTTTTCTCAGAAAAATTTGTAAATTTCGTTCATGTTGGAGTGGGTAACTAGATAAATAGGATGTGAAGAAATTAATTTTTTTAATTCAAAGGGTACGAGATATAAATGTTATTTTTATGGTATTAGGGATCTTACACATCAATTTATGAAAGATTAGAGATCAAAGGTTGTTGAGGGGGGGAAAAGGAATAGAGACCTAGTTAATATAAACTGTAAAGGTTGACGGCCATATGTGAATTTACCCTTTTCATATACATAGGATAGGACTCACAGTCCTTCTATAGAGACAAATCTGTCTCTAAAGTTCTATAGGGACATATCTATCTCTAACTTTAGAGACAGACCTACTTAGATAGTGTTGACTGGGCTCCACCTGAATCCATGCGGCCGCACCGACTGCAGAGCGTGGCCATATATACCAGTAAGGCAGTGCAGCTGTACAGATAAGCGCACTGCCTGACCAGCTGCCCAACCGCACCATGTGGCCTGTGCAGCCGCACTAACCGCACAGCGCCATGCCGCCTGTGCAGTAGCGCCATGCGATTTGTGTTGCCGCATGGATCAAGGTGGCGCTCAGTCAACGCCACCTAATCAGATCTATCTCCAAAGTTAGAGACAGATATATCTACGTAGAAAATGGCACAGGATTCATGTGTATTACAAGAAAAAATTGATATTACAAAGCTTGAACAAAAAACAAAGAATCTGACTCTCTGAAGTAACATCAAAAACCATCTATTCAAGGTAAAATAGGATAATAAATCTCCTAGAACTAGAGATCGAATAGGTTCTCTGTAATGTTCTTAGAACTCGATTCCCTTCCCAAAAGTAAAATTGTACGTGTTGATGCATGAGAAAATTAATTAATTCCATTTATTAAACACTCAAGCGATAAACAAAGTAAATCGATTCTCAATTCTCAACCTCAAAATAAAAATTATCAGTTCTTCTAAAAAACCTTCACATTAATAGTGTTGAATTAAATTGTTAGTGCAGTTGTTAAATTTATCTAGCCAATAAAGGGGATTTTAAAAGATTATTAAGTGACACGTCAACATACCAAATCTAACTATTGATTAGTAACACATTGAAAGTGTTAAATTAAAGAGTTAATTACACCTAACGTCCGCAGCCTTTGAATTAATTATTGATCACGTCCCTAACATTTAATTTTCCTTTTGTGCGCCCTCAACCTCTCCTAAAATCCTTTTTTTAGTTCCTATTGATGGAAAACATCCATTTCGTCCGTTAAATGACAGGGGCATTTTTGGTAAAATCTAAAAAATAAATATTTTAAAATATATTGATATAAAAAAAATGTTGGGAGGGGGAACCAAGAGGCTACCGAAAATGACAGTCATTTCCTGCTGGAAGCAAAGTGCTGCCGCAAATGGCAGTACGGGGAGGGGGAGACTCTCCCTAAGCTGCCACAAATGGCAGCCAGAAATAGCTGCCATTTCCGGAAGGCTCTTGGTTGGGGGGCCTTCCCCCATTTTCCCTTTTTTCTTCTTTTTTTATTTTTTAAAATTAAAATATGTTAAAATATTTATTTTTTTATGGTTTACCAAAAATGCCCCCTGTTAACAGACGGAATTGACGTTTTCCGACAACAAGGACTAAAAAAAGGATTTTACTATAGGTTAAGGACGCACAAAATGAAAATTAAATATTATGGACGTAATCGATAATTATTTGAAAGGTTAGAGACGGTGTAATTAGCCCTAAATTAAAATAGTGCAATAAGTCAAATGTGCCATATCATTCAATTTATTACCCGAAATCCATATAAATGGTGATTTTGGATCGGTCAGACACTAGAATAATTGATGGTTAGTTGGGATTTTGATAATTCTCAAAAGTTCATTAAACAAGAAATTAAATAAAAAAGTAGAAATAATATCACATGAGTTGTTAAAATTATTGTTAATTCTAACAACAGTTTTAACTTGGTGCTAAAAGAATTTCTTTAACAACTCTATTGACACTTCCATTGTAACTATAGTTCATAATGGTTAACAAACACCTATCACTAAAACTTGATTTAGCACCTCCATTGTTGATGCTCTTAGTTAACTCTTGATACGTTGGTTGTGCTAAGGAAGTTGTCAAAAGAATTTTTTTGGTTAGTCCAAGTGTTAATATTTTTGAAAAATTCTTTTTTATTTATTTAATAAAGTTTGGTCAATAACTTTTGACAATAGATTTTAGTGAGTTTATTTAATACATTCATGTAACACTCCAATAGTTATTAACACTATATTTGGCTACAATTTAAAAATCAAATCTATTTATAAATTAGTTTAAATTTAAAATTTTGGACACATGACAAACACCATTGAGTCATATATTTAATGTGATGTAAGTTTTCATATCATTCTAATTATTAACTCTACGTGGCACGATTGTATTATGTCACATATAAAAAATTTGAATTTTAAATCTATTTATAAACAAATTCATTTTTAAATGATTATCATCTTCTTTAAAATGACAAATTTTGAGATTGTACATATAAATATTGTACATCATGTATATACAAATGGACTCACTGTAATAAGAATTTTATTTTATCTACATATAAGCATAATAATAACATACATACGTGCATACATATATGACACACATCTAAGTTACAAGCACTCCGTACTTATAGTCTAAATGTATACCACGTATATATACAGACATAATAATATATCTATGTATAGGTAAAATAAAATTTCTAAGTCCGTGATTTGCCTAATTGCCTCCCTCCTTCTAGGTTTATTATTCTCTAATGTAATGTTATGTCGACTATTGTTTTAATGATTATTATTATTATTATTATTATTATTATTATTATTATTATTATTATTATTATTATTATTATTATTACACCTTAGACTGTAACTTCAAACTGGGAAATTTACTAACCACATATCAAAATACAAAAACTGATATTATATATGTAATGTAATATAATAATAATTATTGTTATCATCATCATCAGCATCGTCCTCTTATTAATTAAAATTAATTTAAATTACATAAAGATTTGATTAGAATCATAAGTGCAATCTTACCCACTGGTACTTTATTGCTTATTTGATTTCCATTATTCTCTTAAATTATAATTTTATCTATTTTTAATTTGATATTTCATTTGATAACTGCTTAATTACAACCATATATTTCAAACTTTTTACATTTTCAATACACATTCTACATCTTTCTTCATTATAATTTCTCCAAATAATCAGAATCAAGGAAGCTTAATTTCCAAATGCATATGTTGCGTGTAAAATCTTGCTAACCTTACCTGTAATAGCGGCGTCAGTGCCAAAAACTTTTTTCAAACTCAAGTTAAATAAGACTTGTATTCGGCTAACCATGTCACAAGAAATACCACGTGGTTTGACAATTTTTCTACAAAAAGAACCGTCCCCATTACATAGAGAAGATCTGCTTTATTTGGCTGTCAAATTGGTACAAAAAGGGCCCAGATGAAACCGTGGAGCTGCCACGTTGGTTCTCTCTCCCCGGCCCCAAAATGACAATGACCCACTACCCAAAAAAAAAGTCTGAAACTCAAATTACTCCCAAAGGACCAGAGCTTCAATTTTACCCCAATTTCTCTAAAATTACGCATGTCCTTTCCCCACAACCACAATTTCTCCCCAGCAAAGAAGGCTCTGAAGCCGCCGGCAGGCTACCCAACTCTGGCCACCCTGGCGCACTGCTCAACTCTGGCTGAAGCCGTGTGTCTCCATCAAACCCATCAATCATAGGAACCACCACCGCATTATTATTAATCTCATTACTTCTTCCATTATTAGATCCAGATGCAATAATATCTTTCACACCCTCCATTGATTCTGGTTGAGTCTGTTTTTGTTGGTATTTTCGTTTTAACGTCGAATTCCAATGATTTTTCATGGCATTGTCAGTCTGATCTAGGAATGACAATTCTGTACCCAATACTCGATACTCGCGGATACCCACCCCGAACAGGATTAACTATTGGGGTAGGTATGGAGTGAATAATTACTCCCCAATTGCTTATCGAGTTGGGGACGGGTAATGGCCCCGACCCACCCAACCCCGTACCCAAATTTATTCATTTATTTTTAACATTTGGTAAAAAATTTTTTGAAGTAAGTGTATGACTTTAAAGTTTTGAAGCCAAATAACCAAAGGTAAAAAACAATACTTTCAACCATTTTGCCAAATATTTTTTGTAAATGTTTTTTCATGTAGTTTCCATTTTTTTAATAAAATTTTTTGGATTTTTCTTAACAAGGCGAGTAACTAGTATTTTTCTCATACCTGCACCGAACCTCTCCCGAATAGGGTACGGGGCGGGGGTTTCTTTAACGGGACCAGTACAAGGGGAAGAGATACCCGTCCTAAACCCGCTTCATTGCCATTCCTAGTCCGACCCGGAAGCAACCGGTCAATGGAGGCCAATCTCTTCCTGTATTTCAAATGGTGGCCACAATGGTATCATCTTCTGCCACTGTGAATGGGGTGGCGCTCGATGTTTGGGCTTTTTTGTGCGTGGCAGCTCCGTGGTTTCTTCCGATGGCCCTTTTTGTGCCAATTTGGCAGCCAAATAAGCAGGTCCTCTCCACGTAGGGAATGATCGTTCTTTTTGTAGAAAAATTGCGTGGTTTGACAATAAATAGTAAAAAAGTAGATTGTGAATATTTGATTAATACCCATTACTGTTTCCATTATAATTTCACGTAATAGTTATTTAACAAATACTCAACTATCACTACACATTTTAAATTTTAATTAACGACATGTTTGATTCTCATTATTAACATTAAATTATAATGAGGTGAAATGAGTGGTGCATATTTAATGAAAGTTTAAAATTTATAGTTATAAATGAGCATTTATCAAATTAGTGGTAGGTGAAATTATAATATGGATTGATAATGAGAATTAAACACCTTTAAACCTCCATGTCATATATGCAAGTTAAATGTATTTTGTCATTGATTATATTTATAAATGAGAGTAATAATTTTTAGCTGCTTGGTATTGATTAATAGACATTTTAATTATAATTGTTGTCATGTTTTCGGTTAAGTACAATCATTATTATTCTTATGATGATGAGTTATGTTATTTGGATGTATATGTAACAAAATAAAAGGAGTTTAAATTACTCTATTAATTCTGTACGATTTGAGGGGATTCCAAGACCTCTTTTTATAATAGTTTTTGTTTACGTGTGCGTACATGTAATTTATAAATGGAACGAATTATTTTCAAATAATTGGGATGTGAAAAGATTTTTTTCCTTTTGTTTTTTTTTTAAATATAAGGCTTTGTTTGGTTTTTTTATTTTGTCCATTTATAAATTTATCTACTATAATTTGACAACTGCTCAACAATCACCACACATTTTAAATTTCAATTAAATTTTTTTATTTATTTTCACTCATTATAAATTTTCTTTATAATTTAATTTTATAAATCTAAGCAAAGCCTATAAATTTTGAATCCATACAAGAAACTTGAATGGCACGTGCTCCGTTTCAGTGCATCACTCTTCTGTTGTTGCAGGCTTGCAGCTTTGTTTGTCCTCAAAGAACGCGCCACCGGTACCATCCCCTCTTTCCGGTCCCCTCCGCCGCCGTACACCACCTCCTCATTTTTTACTCGCTTCCACACGCAGGCAATCTTGGTCTTGAGACGCCATTAATTACTTCTCTATGAAGCATTTTTACTGGATATTGCGGCGGACTAGTAAACTGGAAAAGTGTGGGGAAAGATATTTCTTTCTTTTTTGAAGGAGAAAGTGAATTATTTTTCTTCACAGACAATGTAAGTGTAAAATTCTCTTCTCTGCAGCAGAGGCAAGTACGATAAGTATATACAACTCTCTTGCCTTTCTTCTTCTTTTCTTTTCTTCAGAGTTCTCCTAGGGAAATGCCTCCCTCTGAAGTGTTCTTTCCATTACTTCGTTTCTGAGATTTTTAGCCACCGGGGCCGCTTATCCGGTTAAAGCAGGGGGCCGAAATAATTTGTCTTTTGCTTCTAAAGCGGAACGAGAGTTATTCAGCGTTCACCCGAACGAGAGTTATTCAGCGTTCACCCGTAAATTTTACTAATTTTTTATTTACGAACGGGTACATGTAAATTAATGTGTTTATCATCTTATGCGTATTATTTTTGTGTCTGATTACATAGGCGTATTTGATGAGAAAATGCAACTGGGTTTTCCATTTCTTCTCTTCTTTTTTTTTCTGTTTCTTTTTTTTTTTGCCTACCCTAAAAAAATATTGCAATTTGGATAGTTTCTTACATTCCGGAAACTTTGAAACTTCGCTGTCTCATTGGGAGTTCACTTGTTCGTAAATGAGAAGACGTACTAATATGCAGTGCTGTGTTTCTGTATTGCAGCTTTTAAATGGAGATAAGCATGAGCGAAAAGGATAAAACTCCAAATGATGTGATTCTTAACATCTCTGACTCTGGAGCGGATAAAGATTCAAAATTTCCAATCTTAGATTCTCCGAAGGATCAAAAATCAAGAATTTCAGTTGATTCACCCCGTACAACATCCACTGATTCTGCCGGTACTTCTCAAAAGCATGTTCGGATGAGTGGCCCTACGCCGGCAGTCACGGGGTCCAGTCAAATCCCCGATAAGCCTCCTAAAATACCCACGAATGAGACACTCACTAGACGGAAATCACTTTCAAGGTCAGTTTATCTCGAAGCCAAAATCAAGGTTTGGTGAACCATCCATCCCTATTGATACCATCACGTTTGAAGAAAATGGACATTCAATGCAAGAACATGTAGCTTCTACCCAAGCTTCGCCTAATCATAAAGTTGACAACACTACTACAGATGTTAGTACACCAAAAGAGGTTATTAGGACACTGTCTTTAAGTCCAAATTCGATGTCGATGTCATCTTCTAGGAGCATTGAAGTCGATGAGGATGAGGAAGAAATATATAAAAAAGTGAGCAGTAGGAGAAAATTGAAGTCTAGAAAAGTGAAAAAGAAGATTTTCATAGAATTGATGCTTTTTCTTTGCATTCTGGGGTGCTTGATTGCTAGCTTGACTGTAGAGGAGGTGCGATCTTGGAGATTGTGGGGTTTGACGCTTTGGAAGTGGTGTGTTCTTGTTTTGGTGACTGTTAGTGGCTTGTTTCTTACTAAACGGTTTATTGCTTTCGTTGTATTGTTGATTGAGCTCAACTATTTGTTGAAGAGGAAGGTGCTATATTTTGTCTATGGTTTGAAAAAAAGCGTCCGGGTCTGCATTTGGTTAAGTTTGGTTCTCGCTACATGGGTTTTATTGTTCCATGAGCGGGTGGAGGGATCACATGCTGTCACCCGGGTTTTGCATTTCATCAGTTGGACTATAGCTTCATTGCTGATTGGCTCGTTCTTCTGGCTCTTGAAAACGCTGCTCCTGAAGATCTTGGCGTCCTCATTCCATGTGAAGGCATTCTTTGACAGGATTCAAGAAGCAATCTTCCATCAGTATATTTTACAGACTCTATCAGGGCCGCCGATCTTGGAGTCGGCTGATATGTTTGGGAGAACTGGCAATAATGCAAGTCATTTGAGTTTAAATACGTGTAAGGGAAAGGAAGGCAAGGAAAGGAAAAAAGAGGTGATTGATATCAATGAACTTCACCAGATGAAGCAGGAAAAGGTCTCTGCTTGGACGATGAAGATGCTGGTTGATTCAATAGCTTATTCAGGACTGACAACTCTGTCCAGTACAATTGATGAAAGCATTTGTGGAGGCAATGAACAGGAAGATATGGAGATCACTAACGAGGAGGAGGCAATTGCTGCTGCATATCATATCTTCAGGAATGTAGCTCAGCCTGGTTGCAAGTGAGTAACTCCACTTTTGAAACTTGTTATGACTTCAAAGGTTCATATTTTTCTGAGAAAACCTAAGCTCCTGTTACAACAGTTAACTATTACTGATAGGTACATTGATGAGATGGACCTAAGGAGATTCATGATTAAAGAGGAGGTGGATCTTGTCTTCCCAATGATTGACGTGGCAGACACTAAGAGAATTGACAAGAAAACTTTGACGGACTGGGTGGTAAGCGAGATCTTTCCCCACTCTTGATAACAGGAACTATGAGCCTATCTCAGGTTTCTTTGCTCGAAGTGCAAATTGCTTTTTAAGATGATATTTCTTGAAAATGTTTTCAAAAGATCTACTAAATCAGCTCTTCAATAAACGAAGAGATGCTAGAAACTTGACATCTCACTTGCTTTTACAGTTATTCTTTTATACATATCTGGTCACAGAGAGCATTAGATTTTATTTTATCGGTGTTCACGTGCTGCATAATGTTTAAAAGACTAGTACTTTGCTTTACAAAGGAAACTTACAAACATTATGAACTGATCTGATGTGCTGAATGATGTTGGTTGATTTTGTAAGCCTCATTCTCCTGACGACTATGAGAAGTGTAACATTTTGCTGATTATATGATGGATTCTAATCCTGCAGTTAAGCTCTTGATAAGTTGAAGTTTCAATAAATGTACCAGTCGCCACTTAGTCACGTTGAAAGAAGGGAAAAAAATCGTCAATAGCTCTTCTTGAAGGCGGATTTTACAAGCTTTGTATAGTTAAAAGAGAAGCTGAAATCTTATATATAATATTGTTAAGTATAGTATGTACTCTGATTCGTCAAGTATGGTTCTTCTCTGAACATTCTTATATCTGTTACTTGCACAGGTGAAAGTATACCAAGCTCGCAAAGCACTAGCACATGCTTTAAATGATACTAAAACAGGTGTTGAGGACTTGAACAAACTATTCAGCGGCATCCTTATTGTTACCATGATAATAATATGGCTACTCTTGACAAATATTGCAACCACCAAAATGCTCGTCTTTCTCTCTTCCCAGCTTGTTGTGGCTGCTTTTATGTTTGGGAATACGTGCAAGACTATATTTGAAGCTATCATATTTGTTTTTGTGATGCATCCTTTTGATGTCGGTGATCGCTGTGTAATCGATGGTGTTCAGGTAAATTTTGTTCAGTTCCATTTTTTATGCTTTGAGAAAATCTCATCTGTTAACTTTATTTGCTACCTCTTATTTTTACAGATGATTGTTGAAGAGATGAACATCTTGACAACAGTCTTTCTTAAATTTGATAACGAGAAAATATATTATCCGAATTCTGTTTTGGCTACCAAGCCCATCAGCAATTTTTACAGAAGTCCGGATATGGGTGACTCGTTTGAATTCTCCATTGATTTCAAGACACCGGTGGAGAAAATAGGTGCTTTAAAGGAAAAGATAAAGAAGTAAGTCTGTACTTCCTTTTTGTTCCTTGATTTTGTGTTAGTGACCAAAAAGTAGTAGTTTTACCACAGTTAATTATGCTCTTGGTAACAGATCTTGATGATTACTTTCTCGCAGAGTGCTTAAAGAAATTAATTAGCATAGTCAATAATTGTTGTAGTAATTTCCATGATAAATTTGTATATGATTTTCTAAATCACAAATGGTGGTAGTCTTCTTAATAACAATGCTATATAAAATCAGCATTCTTTCTTTCAAACATTTGCTTGGCACATATCCCCCAAATTTCTAAATGAATGTTTATTCATTTCTGCATTCATCAAGTATGTGATTCATTTCAGGTATTTGGAGAAAAACTCTCACCATTGGCATCCCAATCACAATGTAGTTGTGAAGGAGATTGAAAATGTGAACAAGATTAAGATGGCTCTCTTTTTCAATCACACGATGAACTTTCAAGATTTTGCTGAGAAGAGTCGACGAAGAACCGAGCTGGTTCTCGAGATGAAGAAATTCTTTGAAGAGCTGAAAATCGGATACGATCTCCTTCCCCAAGAAGTTCGTCTTGTTGAGTGGGAAACTACGAAGACCAAGACGTCTTGAGTAAGCGCTCTTCAATCTACTCCTCTTCATTAGGTAAACTCAAAATTTTCAAGTAAAGATAGTCTGAATTTGTATGTTTTGCTCTGGAAATGATAGGTTGGACTCAACAGCTCTGCTTTTTATCACTTCTGCATCGAAGGGCTCGAGACGATATCCACGTGAAATTTTCAAATGGTCGTCTGTTATCTCGTCTGGTGCTAACTAGTTCATGTAGTAAACATGTTGTGTAGCCTCAGAGATTCTTACTAAAGACTATGTTGTAGACAAATAGACCATCTAATCGAGTATTCTTTAGTTGCATATAACAAACACGTGTTATTATATTATTATGTTTTATTACTAATAATAATACGGTGAAGGAGATGGTTTCTGGATTTTATTTATTGTTTAACGAGACCGAATAATAAATTTGACCTATGAGCACCATTGGTTCGTGCTTATGGGTAACTGGTCGAACCATCGTGAACCCGACTCGTAGAGCCTTGATGCAGATTATATCTATTTCAGCAGTCTTATTGGATAACCTTATCTCCTCAATCAGCGAGCTGATAAGAAATTGCCAACTAGGACAACGTCAAAATGACAAGTAAGCAGAAAATCTCTATTTTCCACCTCTCATTTCGTTCTCCTAATTTCCTATCCACCTATCTAAGCCACTTCCGTTAGAATACGGAACCAACCAGAAGAGAGAATTTTACCAGAAAGGAGAGAAAATGGCCTCCGTTTCTATGGCTATGCCATTTACCACCACCTGCAGCCAGAAGAGGCTGCTGCAACCACCTTCCTCCGACGCCTTCTTCAAGCCGCTACCGGTGAAGAAGCCATCAAAGCCCGTGTTTGTTAACTTAAAGTCAAAATCCAAGGTTAAAGTTGAAGCCTCTCTCAAGGAGAAGACTGTTGCTGCTATAACAACAGCCGCATTGACAGCTTCCATGGTGGTTCCGGAGGCAGCAGAAGCGGCCGTTAGCCCGTCTCTCAAGAACTTCTTGCTGAGCATTGTGGCTGGTGGGGTTGTGGCTGCAGCCATTGTTGGGGCTGTTATTGGTGTGGCCAACTTTGATCCAGTCAAGAGAAGCTAAGCATGTTTCTATTAGATTTCTGTGCAAATTTTCTTCTCCTCTCTGTTTCTTCTTCACTCTGTTATTGCTTCTCTTCTCTTTATTTTATGATGTCTGGAACTATAATATTTGCTACATATGAATATGATGATCTGAGGTCTTTGATTTCAACAACACAACACAAGACATGTTTGATAAGCAGTACTAAATAAAGATCAAACAACATAATTTACATGATTATAACTTGGTTAAATTTAATAGAGTCAGAGCCAATAGCTTCTAACAATTATTCATAGTAATAAGGTTTTTCTTCATCTTCGATATGCAACCCCTTGGCCGTGGATGAACCGGGCGTCGTCCTCTGTGTAGACGTGACTCTCGTTCTTTAACCTGCAGAAGCAAGAGAACATTTTATCGGCATTTTTTTGCAGGATAAACAAAGAGTGTTTTTCTTTGAAGTTGTTGATGATTACGTCTTGGCAACGGTCTTATTCAAGATGGTAGATGAGACGAAGGAGGCGCCATTCAAGTAGAGCAATTCTCCATTGATTCTTTCCCCAATCTTCTTATCAATTTTCCCAGCTTCAATGCAGAACGGTTGATCTGATGCCTGAGAGTTACTAATAAGTCAACATTTTCCTAGGTGAAATTGAACTCAGAGAGTTGCTTGAATTTCAATACATACCATAACCCATCCCCATGTATCAGCAAAAGATGGCACATGAGCAGTATAAACTAGCACATCTGGACAACAAAAAATTGCACGTTTATCATTTCAACAGATCATAATGTTGACCCGTTTAAGCCATATTTTGATCGCGCTAGAGAAGAAGCTCGAATTCTTATCGGTTAACATGTGATTATTATGAGACCTACATTTGAAAACCTGTAATATTGTGTTGTATATTGATGAGAAGACCTCCTTGTGGCTGAACACCCCGGCTGGTCCAGCCTATAGAATGAAAAAACAATCATCGAGAAATGTTCAGTATACAGTATGGGACAACACTCGACAATACAATAGTAGAATTTAGCTTTCATTTCTTGTTTTATAAATCTTCGACGCTTCAATTCATCTTACCTAAATGCGCTATCAAGTTTTTTGAAATGGATGCACATGATTAGACGAACCTGTGTGACGAAGATTCCGTTGTTATTGAGCTTAGGCTTGAGAATGTTTTCATAGAAAGATTTTGTGTATAGTTGATAGCAAGGTCCTCCCTCAACTGGATCTGCTAAATCTCCCACTATAATATCAAACTTCTCTTCCCTCTTCTCTAATTCAGCTCTTCATAAATAAAAGCATGTTTAATACATAATACTAAACGTAAAAGAAGGGAAAAAATCATTAATCATTATACATATTATTACATACTTGGCATCATTAATCACTAAATCAAGTTTCGGGTTACGAAAAGCCTCATGGTTGGCGGTAAGGTGTTTACGGCAAAAATCTACGACCTCCTGCAACAAGCAACGCAAATCTATGAAAAACAGAGGAAGCAAAACAAACAAATAAATAAATAAATAAAAATCCGCTTTCTCATACACTTGTTGTTAAGAAATACTTTGAATTTACTTATACGTAGTTAAGCACGTACCTGATCGATATCACACATGACTACTTTATTTATCGACTTGTGCCTGAGAGCTTCCCTTGCAGCAGACCCTTCACCACCTCCCATTATAAACACACATTTGGGGCTGCAAATCGATTTACAAATTTTGGATTAATGATATTTTAAATGCAAGAATGATGGGATGATCAAATTATAATAATAGCTAATAATAAATGAAGTAGGAGTTGAAAGAGTACTCACTTGGGATGGCATAAGAGAGCTGGATGAATTAAACATTCGTGATAAATAAACTCGTCAACCTCTGCACTCTGCATCTTTCCATCAATTACTAACACCTATACGCACGCGTACATGGCATGACGGTGTGACATTATTAATTAAAGTACCTCAAAAGTTGACATTATTTGTATATTATTTACATAACTAAAGGTCTTATCAATTACCAAATCAACTAATATAAACAATAACAAAAATGGATGTAAATATCTACCTTCCCAAATCTTTTAGTGTCCAAAAGGGCAATGTCTTGGTACTCACTAGTCCCCTTGTGCAGCACTCTATTAAAAGACACAAAACTAATAAAACGGAGATTTTTTATACAGAGGTGTGATGATCAAAATAAGTGTTTTATTCAGTGAATAGCACGGAATACCACCAAAGTAGGTAAAGAGCAAAATAATCGCACAAATCAACTCTCATAACGACATTAGAGCAAAATTCTTGTTTCTTGCAGTATCTTGTCCTATAAAGAGTAACATGTACGTTGTATAATGAACCAAAAAGAAAATTGAGTTGGATTCTTACTTATTCAAGGCAAAAGACCATTTGAGGTCAACATCAATCTCTTCTTCAAACCAAGAATCATCACCTTCATTGCAATCAAAGAACTCCACTGCTTCACCCATATTGATTATAATTAATTATCTTGACAAATAAAATATGAGAGAGAGAGAGAGAGAGAGAGAGAGAGAGAGTTCAAAAGGGTGAAATGTAGGCAAGAAATGTTCTAACATATCACCATCTTTATAGGAAAAATTGAATACCCCCAAGAGGGTTATAAGCGTGGGCATGAAATGTCCTTAAATATATATGAAGTTATGAACACAATTTTTTTGTGACCAAGAAAGAGGAGGAGTCCAAAACTATATTTGTTTTCTCTAAAACATTGGATGATGTTTACCTAATTTTAATTTAATACGCCATTTGTTACATAGGACATGTTGCAAACATATGGATAACCAAGTTTTTGAGATTGTCTTTTATACTCCTACATGCCCGACTACCCCTGATTCTTCTTTCTTGGCAAGTGCCAATTGTTGATCTAAATATTGATTAACGAGGCGATAAAGTTTTCTTCTACATACATAAAGAAAATTTACCGTGACCAAGAATTATATTACCCCGTAAAAGACATCATCAAGTAGACTAATTTTTGTTATAGCAATATTTTAAACATCACCAACTGCATGTATTCAACATTTGTTATTTGTCAAGTATCGTTCCTCTTGTGGAGGAATAATTAATAGACACCATGTATCTATACTTCTAAATATAATGTAATGTAATTATGTAAGCTTATGCATGTATAAACTGACAAAATTAATTAATTAGGAGTATATGGTTGACCCTAGACCTTATTAGTGCCATTAATTTTTTGTTGGTATATATAGCATGCGCATTTTCCCCCTAAAATTATTATTATATAACTAGTAGGAACAAAAATATCTATTGTTGGGCGTGACTGATATGGGCCCCACAACTCCACACGCGAAACATAATAATCGCGTGATATATGTACATAATAGTATTATATATTCAGACACTGGACTTTACGGTGTCTTAACGATACCAAAGATTGATCTAAAATGATATTAATTGCTAATCTGAGCACATTACTATTTTTATTGGTATTATATCACACTATTTATTTGGTACCGTACTCGTATCAACTGTTGTGCTTGATTAAAATTATTACTCTCTCCGTCCCACAAAGATAATCTGGTAGATCATATTACGTGGATTGAGGATTAGTAGATAATGTGGTTAGAACATTTAATTTTACTTTATTTTTCCATATGTACCTTTGTGTCATTAATTATTTAAAATATTTTCAATACATAGGTAGTTAAATAACAATAATTAATTAGGGACACATATAAAAATGAAATATTAAATACATGTTCAATATAGTAAATAGACTATCTTTTTAAGAAGGAGAGTGTATATCTGTACATGAAATTTGTAAGAGTTCGACTTTTTTATTCTGCTCGATTGGTTGAGTTGGCGATGTATTTACCTCTTCCACTTGTTTTTAATGTTTATTTAATTATACATTAATATAATTGTGAGTCTAAGTATCGTTGAATCATTGCTTATCGCTGGATTCTTTTCTTGTTTTTTTTTTTTAATTTTTTTAATCCAAACCAAAATCATTTCATTCATTCATGTCGTGGCGAATCGCCGGACGGATATGTAGTGAAATCCAATTAATTCATGAACCACACAAAGAAAATGACAGAGTATGAGATGCAACGATGGAGTTGACTTTGAAGGAAAATTAATAAAGAAAGAAAGGATCCTTCGTGTTGATTATGGAAAAGGGAGGCGTGGTAGGCAGGCAAAATGTATACGTAAACGTATGTAGTGAGTGGATAATTACTAATTAGTCATTAGAGATTTAGGCGTGCAAATGATACTGGGATGTCAAAAGGGTCTGCCGGCAAACACCCAGTTCGGCTGGTTAGTGGCTGCGGGAGTGGGCGGTAGGTGGCGTGGTTCAAAAATCACAACCTCAAAGTGATTCTTATCATGGACAGTCTACTTTCGATTTCCTTTTTCCCCAAAAATACTGAGACGATATCACGTTTGCTGGTTATAAAATCTTAAAGAGTGAAGGAGTTGTTTCCTTTGTTTCTCTTTTTTGGCCGAAAGTTGCCAACACGTTTTCACTTAGCCGGGTTCCTTCTGATTTTGACATGTGTTCTAATCCTGATCTCTGGTTATTTTTTTGGTTTAATAAAAAAGGGTTTTACCTTTTATTTTCTGGGGTTAATACTACTATTATTCTTGGCCGCCTTCTTCTCGTTTGGTTTCGCTCACAGAGTGTTCTTAGGTTTTCCTAGGTTTACTATGTGTAATCTCTTGTTCCTTGATTATTTCGGTCTGTTGGTGTGGATAGGATTCATTGGAAAGGCTAGTTAACGTCTTGATTTTTGCCTTAGAATCTGAGAGTTTTATACAAGGGTTGTGAGGGTGATTCCTGTGTTCTTTGCAGTTGTAATTTCTAGTTGTTGCCTAGTGGAATCGAGCGCGAATCCCTTTAGGGATTGTTCAACGGTAGGTTTACTTGGATTCCTCTAAAAAGGATCTGGGATTTTCTTTCAGACCTTAGGGCCGAAAAGTCTTGGTGTTCTTGATTATGCCTTTACTTTTTCTGGCACTCTTTTGCTTAATTCACTATAGTGGTATCATAGCGACTCTGTGAATTAGGTGGAGTGTTCGCTGGATTGGGTAAGTTTTGGGTTTTCGATCGGTGCTACTCGAGTAGTTCCTGATTTGCAAAGGTTGCGACAATCTTGCGTGGATCGTTGGAATGCTGCAATTGCCTTGGATTTGCTTCTGTCTGACAGAGTTCTTCAAAAACCCTAGCTTTTTAGCCTAGTTCTATCTTTCCAATCTTTTATGCTCTGGTCTGATATATCTTGTTTTATTGGTTTTCTTCACTTGAGATCTTCCCTTTTCAAACTTCCTTTGTCTTGAGTCTTCTGAGAGGACCCCTAAATCTGAGGGAGAGGGTTGCTTCTCTTTTATTGGCTTTCATTCTTACGAGAAATATCCCTGATTGAATCTATTTCCCTGACTAATTATTTTGTGATTGGATTCTTGTGATAGTTCTGTTATCTGACTGTGCGTGAATTACTATCTAATTGTTAATTCATACTTCTGTGATATATGTTGTCACTGCTCTCAATGGCAACCTCTAAATTTGAAGTTGAGGTTTGGACTGGCAAAGGGGACTTCAGTCTTTGGTGCCAGAAGGTAAGGGCTCTGCTAATGCAATAGAGATGTGCTGATGCTATTGATAACACATGGTAGGTAGAAATTAGTGCCTATAGAAGGCAAGAACTTGATGAGTTAGCTTGGAGTATTGTTTTTCTACACTTACAGAGGAAAGTGGGTGAGACCACTACTACTCATGCTCTTTGGAATAAACTTGAATTATATTTGATTAAAATTATTCCGAATAAATGTTTCTTGTTAAGATAATTCTTTGCTTCAAGTTTGATGCATCTCTAGATCTAGAGTCCAATCTAGATAGGTTCAACAAACTCACTTAGGGTTTAGCTAATTGTGAGGAAAAAATTTCTGAAGATCGATAGTGTGTTGCCTTACTAAATGCTGTAGGTGATAACTATAGAGATGTTCGATATGTTCTTGAATATGGTAGGGAAACCTTGACCACTTATGTTATCGTCTCTATATTGAGAAATAAAGATTTAGAAATGAGAACTGAAAAGGGTAATTCTCAAGTTGAAGTTCTAATGGCTAAATCTTTTAAAGGTGACTCTAGTTTTCAGAATAATTATAAGCCTTAAAAGGGGGAAAACACTGATAAGGGAAAAGACACTGATGAGTCTAAGTCCAAAAATCCTAATGGTAAAAACAAGAAGTGCTATTAATGTGGTAAATCTGGACATTACTTCAAACAATGTCTAAAAATGGCTAGTGATCTTAAGGATAAAACCAACCTTGAAAAAGATTCCCCTAGGGCTTATAATGCAAAAGAGGAAAATAACACCACTGGAGCTATGTATGTTACTTTTGACTATAATACCTCTCTTAATGATTGGATTCTAGATGCACAGATCGGAAGAGCGTCCTAATAAAGATTGGTTCTCTGATTTTACACTCAGTGATGGGTGTGTTCTGTTGGGCAATAATGAGTCTTGTAATGTAAGTGGTGTAGGTAACATTATTCATATGATCAATGATAATGTTATTGTCATATTGAAACATGCTAGATATGTGTCTGATCTGCAAAGAAATTTAATTTCTTTAACTGTTTGGTTTGATCTAATTAATATGAAAAATGAGATATGTAAAGTTGAAAAAGATTCTGTTGAAATTATCAATGTTTTGTTTGTTTCAAATTAAAGCATTCCCCATTTTTGGATCATGTTTCAAATTGACTTCTATCTCTGATAAAAACTCCTTTTTATGGCACAAAAGGGTTGGCCATATTGGGCCTAAATATCTGTAAATTCTTTCTGAAGAGGAAGTTTTAGGAAAAATTGTTTTAAACAAATCTATCTTTTGTAAAGATTGTGTCTTAGGCAGACAAACTAAACTCCCATTTACTGAAGGTATTCATAAATCAACTGGAATACTTGAATATATACATGCTGACCTTTGGGGTCTATCTTTTGTTGCTACTGCTTCTGGCTTCAAGTATTATTTGTTGGTTGTAGATGATTTTTCTAGAAAAATCTAGGTTTTCTTATTAAAAACTAAAGATGAAACTTTTCAAAACTTTAAAGACTGGAAACTGTTAGTTGAAAATCAGACATTATGAAAATCAAAGTTTTGAAAACTAATAATGGTTTGGAGTTCTGTAATATTGCTTTTGATAATTTCTGTAAACAGTTTGGTATATTTAGACATAGAACTATTATCTACACACTACAATAGAATGGTACAGGAGAAAGAATGAATAGAATTTTGTTAAATAAAGTGAGATGCACGCTCTTAAGTCCTGGCCTTCCAAAATTGTTTTGGGGAGAAACTGTTATGACATCTGTTTTTCTCATTAACAGGAGTCCTTCTAGGGTTATTGGCTTTAAAACCCCTTAGTACAAATGGTCTGGTGTTCACTCTAATTACTCAATTTTAAAGGTTTTTGGTTGTGCTGTTTATGTACATCAAAACCGTGGTAAGCTTGAGCCTAGGGCTGCAAAATGTATTTTTCTTGGTTATAGGGGATGAGTAAAAGGGTACAGATTGTGACATAAAGAGACTTACGGGTATAAATTCAATATTAGTAGGGATGTTGTTTTTAAGGAAGATTTGTGCCCTTTCTTGTTTCCACATGTTCCAAATTTGATGATATCAGACTCAAGTATGTGTTTTGCAATTTAAATGATCTTAGTAATCAAAATGAAATACAAAATGGAAATATTAATATTCCTAATAAGGTGGAGCCTGGTGATACACCAACTGAAGGTGATGATGTATCTGAAAAACCATCTCCGACTGAAAATGAAACAAATACTACAAATGAGGTACCCTAATATGACTATCAACTTGTTAGAGATAAAGGTAGAAGAAATTTAAGGCCTTATATTAGATATTTTAATGATGATTATGTGTCTCTGTTTGCTTCTTTTGATGTTATCCATGATTAATCTACTATTTTTGATGAAGCTATTATGTCTCTTGACTCTAATAAATGGGTTGCTGCCATGAAAGATGAAATGAATTCTCTTTACAAAAACAAAACTTGGATTCTTGTTAAAAAGCCTGTTAATCAGAGAATAATATAATCTAAATGGATTTTCAATATAAAGGAAGCTGAACCTGGTTTTCAAAATAAAATGTTTAATGCTAGGTTAGTTGTAAAAGGTTTTTCACAAAAGGAAGGTGTTCATTATAATGAGACCTTTTCTCTTGTTGTGAAATATTCTACTATTAGAATTTTGCTTGCTCTTGTTGCTCACTTTGATTGGGAGTTGGAGCAATTAGATGTTAAAACTACTTTTTTGAATGGTGATCTTGAGATACCATTTACATGCAACAACCTAAAGGTTTTGAAGTTAAAGATAAAAATAATTTGATTTGTTTACTTAAAAGATCTTTATATGGCCTCAAATAGGCTCTAAACAGTGGTAGAGGAGATTTGAGTCTTATATGCTGAAACTTGGTCTTCTCAAAAGCAGTTATGTTTCCTGTTTATTTTATGATGGCTCTAGTAGTCCTGATTCTGTTTATTTGTTCTCATATGTTGATGACATTCTTTTAGCTAGTAAAGATTCTAAGAAAATTATTCTTTGAAAGACAACATGAAAAAGGAATTTGAAATAGAAGACTTAAGGCTTGCCAAAAGGATTTTGGGTATGTTTATTTTTAGAGATAGACATCATAACATTCTTTTCATAAATCAAAGTGATTACATTTCAAAAATGCATGTAAAGTTTGATATAGAAAGATCAAAGCCTTGTTCTTTGCCTCTGGGTTCTCAGTATAAGTTGTCATCTGATGATTGTCCTAAAACAAAAGATGATGTGGATGGGATGTCTAAAGTGCATTATGTTAATGTGAATGACTCTTTTATGTTTCTATTGGTCTGTACCAAACCAGACCTAGAATATTCTGTTAGTGTGTTTAGCAGATTTATGGCTAACCCTGGCGAGTCTACACTGGGAAGCTCTTAAAAGGATGTTAAGATATCTCAATGGTACTAGAGATATTGGCTTGTTCTACACAAAGTGTAAGGATGGTGTAATTCTAAAAGGGTACTGTGATTCAGACTTTGCTGGTGATCTGGATAGAAGGAGAAGTACCTCTTCTTATGTCTTTACTCTGTGTGGTTCCTGTGTTAGCTGGAAATCCTAGCTCTAGAAATTGGTTGCCTTGTCTTTTACTGAGGCATAGTATGTTGCAGCATGTGATTCTGTTAAAAAGGAGTTGCGGATAAGAGGTCTTTTGCATGAATAGAACTTTACTGAAGGCAGTATTGCCATTCATTCAGATAGCCATAGCGCAATTCATCTCAATAAAAACCCTATGTTTTATGATATAACCAAACATGTAGATGTAAAGTTCCACGTTATTAGAGACATGGTTGAGAAAGGTTTGGTTAAGGTTGAAAAAATTTCTACTCTTCTTGATCCTTCGGATATGGGGACAAAGGTCTTGTCTCCAGCTAGGTTTAAAGACTGTCAAAATTTACTTAAGATTGCACTCTAAAGTGTTTATCTTTAATATATTTTACTTTCTTTCATTTCTGTTTTTTTAGGACTAATTTTTGTTTTTCTGTTTTGTTTTGTTTTTTTTTGTTTTTTTTTTTTTTGAACTTTAGAGCAAGAGGATCTAAAGCGCCGCTTGGTTCCACTATTGGTATGACTATGGAGAACAACAAGGTGGAGAATGAAGGGGTTGTTGTTTCTTTTTTTTTCCTCTTTTTTGGCCTAAAGTTGCTAACACATTTTCACTTTGCCAGGTTTCTTTTAATTTTGACACGTGTTCTAATCCTGGTCGCTGGTCATTTTTCTGGTTTAATATAAAAGGTTTTTCCTTTTTATTTTCTAGGGTTAATACTGCTATTATTCTTGGCCGTCTTTTTTTGGTTTGGTTTTCTCTCATAGAGTGTTCTTAGGGTTTTCTACGTTTACTCTGTGTAATTTTTTATTCCCTGATTATTTCTAGCTCTTGGTGTGGATAGGATTGATTGTAAAGGTTGGTTACTGTCTTGGTTTCTGCTTTAGAATCTGAAAGTTTTATACGAGGGTTGTAAGGGTGATTCTTGTGTTCTTTGCCGTTGTAATTTCCGGTTGTTGCCTAGTGGAATCGAATGCGAATCCCTTTAGGGAATGCTCAACGGTAGTTTTTCTTAGATTCCCCTAAAAAAGATCTGGGGTTTTCTTCCGGGCCTTGGGGAGGAGAAGTCTTGTGTTTTTTATTCTGCCTTTACTTTTTCTTGCGCTCTCTTGCTTAATTCACTATAAAGAGTAATACTATTTATTTAGATTGATAGTGCATCATCATTTTAATTAGTACTTTTTGATAATTTCAAAAACAAAAAACTTATGTCCAAACCACACAAGACATATGACCTCTTCAGAATTTAGTAAAGAGACTAGTATAAATAAACAGTATTAATTTGCATACGCCTATTGAATACAAATGATATATGCAGGTGACACGCCTATTAAAGCTTGAAAAATACTTGAAATAATGTGCAAGATACATAACATCAATAGGATTTAAAATCATTTTTGTGTAATCTTCAAATGAATTATTATTGATTCAAACACTTTCTAACACTTTCGAAAGATATCATTGTGATACCTCCCGTTTTATGTAAGTGCAAAGATAAAATACTAATCTAATCTATACAGTACTCAAATTAGACAGGAGATGTGGTATGAAGAATAAAGAACAAAACAAGAGAGAACCAAAGAGGGTACAACTTGTATACGGTTCATACTTACTCTAGTGTGACGTGTAGAAGATAAGCATTATTACTAATAAAATAATAAATGCTGAGCAAGGAAGCGCCAATAGTAAAGTTTAGGTAATGAAATTCATTCATTCAACTTTTAAATAAAATTGATCAAAAGGTCCTCTTTATAAGATCTAGTACTCGATAAAGAACATACTACAGAGTACATGAAGAAAACCTATCACTTTTTGTAAAATATAAACATTTTCCATGACGATTGTTTAGCGCATCACCAATGCTCGTTGTGAGAAAAGTAAGATCATGTCAGCTGAATAGACTTGAAGCAAAAAATACCTTATTCAATGCATGGTTCTGTGGACAATGTCCAGCTGAATTATCCTACGTTTAAATGCAGATAATGTCCATAGGAGGGTTTGGATATTCAGAGCTCCGTCTCGGCAATCAAGTCATGAAAATATAGTAAATTTTATTAGAAGTTTCTCTCTCCTTTAATTGTTTTCAACTTTCTTAATATGCTCCAATCGACCGTGTTCCATTGGAGATGCTCTTAGAAATTTGAAACGCTTCTAATTATGAAGGTGCCTTATTTCAGATAGTAGAAGTAGGAAAATTAACTGATACTCTAGCTAATTCATGGGCTAGCTTATTAACCTTCCTCTTTGCAAAAGTCACAGAAGAGACACCACTCTATCTGTAGGAGAGTCGTACAATCTAGAAAGGTCAAGCCAAATTCAGAGTTATCAGTTTTGCCACTATTGATAGCATCAAGCTGAAAGAATTCGAACCCAGGAAACCGCCTCTCTAAGGCCATCTGCTTCAGCTTTTCTCACGTGGAGTTCGCCATTCAAAGTCTTTTTTGTACAACTCACAAACTCACCTTGAGCGTCTCATAGCACCATACCAAATCCTATCATTCCTGGTTGTTGAAACGTTGCTTTGTTCACAACATGCCATAATTTTTGTGTACGGCAATTCGACAAGACTTTGATTGCTAATATTATTGATGTTTTTCAAAAAAATATATATATATATATATCGATAGAATAAAAAATTGAGTTATGCTATTTGAACAAAAGAGGATACAAAAAGTTGAACAAAAAAGGATACAAAAGTGACACACATGATAGAATCTTATTTTTCAACACATTACTTTACTTTTAAATCAATGACAATCACATAGGTCATATGTCTATTTTGTCAAACTCTATGTCCTTCCTTTTTTTTTTCAAATAGAATTATTCAAATTGAAAATAAGGTTTTGTTAATTTGCAAAATTAGGCCAAACTTTTTCTTCGTAGAAGTCAACTCTGAAGTCTCAACAAATGGCAGGTTGAATACATTGCATATAAGATTTCAAGCCAATCAAATAAATAAACTATGATGGTTGCAAAAAAAATAAATAAAGGGTAAATTGCCCAATTGGTCCCAACTTCTACACGTTTTATCAACAGAGTCTCTCACCTTTTTTTTCAATATTGTAGTTCCCCAACCTTTTATAAATTCACTCATAAGATCATATTTTTGCCTTTACTTTTTAAATAAATAAAACAAAATAAGAATCTTAAAAACAGTAATATTGACACCACCATTTTTTATAACCAAACCACAATTCTAATTGCATTATGTTGGGTTTTTTATACCTAATAATCCCTAGGCGATGATGATTAAACTCACATTTATAGGCTATTGCCAAAGATTCAAGCGGTATCGACCACTACGAGAAGAAACATAGGATTAGAAGCAGCACCCATTTTGTTGTCTCGGGTCCAAGTTGGAGTTTTGGACCCTGTGTGGTCCTTTGATAACTCCTTGGCCGACCAAGAGACTTCTTGGTTTTGTATATATATTCACAAGACTTGTCTTTCTGTCCAGGAAGCTCCAAATGTCCCTCTGTGCCTTTTATTTTTGAAATTCAAAAACTAGGGTTCTTGGTGAAAAGGGAAATCACTACCTTAGTGATGTGATTGTTGTTGGTTCTTCTATCTGAGTGTAGTGTGTTGCTCATCCTAGGGTTTCTTTGCAGAGAGTTTGATCTCGAACTTATATTTTTCACTTTGTGTTCATCCATTTCTTGGGTTCTTTGTGTAATATATATGACACATTACACATCCTTATATTTTCTTATTATTGTATTTACACTTTTCACTTTTTTTCATCATATTTTAGTTCTTAACCTTCTATCAACTCAAATATATCTTTGATTCAACAAAGTTTTTTATCCAAAAATTTTGTTCAAGAAGTCACTAAACTTTAAATAAGTGAAAAATGGCACATAGTTAAAAGCAAATTAATTATTTTTCATAGGTTATGAGTATCATGATAAAAGAAATAGGGCGGAAATTACTATTTGAGGCAAGAAATATTATTTGATAAAAAAAAAGTTGCAAAAAAGAATATGATAAAAGCGTATAAAAATCTAAATGGAAAAATAAACAAAGTTCATGGACTATTTACGTAAATAAAATGTGGTGTATTTATAAAAAAATATAGTGCCAATATATTTTCTTTTTTCCTACCCACCTCTAATTAACTACCCACTCTATCAATATCCCTAACATGACAAAAAAAAAAAAAACAAATACATACATTATTTTTTTTTTCATGTCAGAGTGAGGATTCCGGTAGTCATTTTGCGTAGCAAAAGAGGAGACTTACAATTTTGCTACTTATTCATATCACTGTTGTTAAAAATGACATGAAAAGATAAAGATTTTCCCAAAAAAAGAAAAATAGTGCAGATATTTGTCATTTTCAATCATACTAGTGTTTCTGTACCGGTGCGTTGCACGGCCAAATTCCGTGCACAAATTATAATGTAATATCGTTTGATCATCGGTTTAACATATGGGTTGTTGTTAATTAATTTTTAAACTTGTAAATATATTGGGTTACTGGTTCACTAGTTTAACCGCCAGGGCATCGGTTTAATTAGTAAATTATTGTTAATTTATACATTTAAATAAAAAAACTTTGTAAGAAAATAAAAATAGAAATATTATTATAAATATTATGTAATGTTTTTTAAAATATAATATAAATAGTTTGGTGGCTTATACAACACGTGCTAATTAAACTTTGTGCCGCTTGAACTTTCTAAAATAATTTTGTCAAATTTGCAACCCGATCGGTTGATACACGGGCTAAGTTATAGGTCACCAAAAACTCATTGGTTGTTCGGGTCATCAATGGGGTCATTACAGTCCGGTCTAATCATGTGACCCGGCCCAATCCACAATCCAAATCATCGGGTTTCCCACTCAGATTTTAGAATAATGCTTGACAATTGACAAAAAAATTGCAAATGGGTAACCAGTTACTTTAGGGGGAAAAAGGATAAATAAGAAAAGAAAATAAAATTAGAGGATGGCTATTGGGGAAAAAAAGAAAAATATATAAAAGGAAAAAATGATAAATAAAGGAAAAATTAGTGAGCGGTTATATAGTAGGACAAAATTAGTGCACGGTTACATAGTAGGAACAAAAAAAAACAAAAATTCTGGGGAAGCATGAAATTGTGACATAGATATGTGACATTGTAGATATGACACAATTCTATTTGATAATAAAAAAAAGTATCCATATAATAAACATCCAATGAAATTGTGCTACATGACTATGTCACTTATTTATATTATTTTCTCTTATTTGTCTAGAATTGCTCAAAAAATGATAAATAAAAAAAGATAACAAAATTAGTTGGTGGTTATATGAAAAAAGCAAAAATTAATAAATAAGGGTATTAAATTAGTGGGTGGTGAAAAGAAGGAAAAAAATGATAAATAAAAAATAATATATTAAAATTAGTGAGTGGTTATTATTATAGGAACAAAAGAAAAAAATAAATAGATATTTCAGAGATCAATATTGCATCGAGATAAGCTTTTAACTGCTTTAGGAATCCATAAACACTAACTTGTTTTAACTTTTAAGCAAAATATGAGTTTATCTATTTTACATGGGAATGCATTAATACGGGCTTATGTGGTAATTACTGAAAATTATTTAAAGTGAATAGTTTCTAATTTATGAGATAATTGCACATCAATATTATGTTAAAAAAATAAGCGGTTGTATGGAAACCCAAAAAATCAGTAAACTTCCCCTTAAACCCAATGATTTAAAACAAACTAAATGATTTAAAAGGTACTTAAGATTGATTTAGTATTTGTTGATATTAAACTAAAAAAGGAAAGAAAGAAATATGCAAAGTGTTTGCATGAAAGACTAAACAAATACATGACACTTAAATAAAAAGATGGCTATTAATTACTGGATTAAAGGGAAAAAATTGACGTAGGTAATCATTTTGCAAGAAAATTGTAACAAAATAACTGGTTGAAAATAAATTTAGAAAAAAAAGTGAGTGGTTATTTTGTCTTGAAAGTTAGTGGATGGTTATTTCATCATATGGCATGATTTGTGGTGGCAAAAATTTAGAAAAAAAGAAATGAAAATAGAGATTCCAGAATCTCACAAAGGCGGGAAAATAATTCCGGAATAACAGTTGTCTTTCTATATATAGAGAATAGAGATAGAGATTTATGTAATTTTCTCTTATCTATCTAGAATTGCTCAAAAAATGATAAATAAAAAAAAAAAAAGATAACAAAATTAGTTGGTGGTTATATGAAAAAAGCAAAAAGTTAATAAAAGAGTATTAAATTAGTGGGTGGTGAAAAGTAGGGAAAAAATGATAAATAAAAAAAATAATATATTAAAATTAGTGGGTGGTTATTATTGTAGGAACAAAAGAAAAAAAAATAAATAGATATTTCAGAGTCTTTTTAGACCAACATTGCTTCGAGATAAATTTTTAATTACTTCATGAATCCGTAAACACTAACTTGTTTTAATTTTTAAGCAAAATATGAGTTTATCTATTTTACATGGGAATGCATTAATATAGACTTATGTAGTAATAATTGGAAATTATTTAAAGTGAGTAGTTTTTAATCTATGAGATAATTACACATTAATATTATGTTAAAAAAATAAGTGGTTGCATGGAAACATAAAAAATCAGTAAACATGTCTTTACACCCAATGAATTAAAACAACATAGATGATTTAAAGGGTACCGAAAACTGATTTAATATTTGCTTCTATTAAATTGAAAAAAGAAAGAAAGAAAAATGAAGAGTGTTTACATGAAAAACTAAACAAATACATGACACTCAAATAAAAAGATGACTATTAATTACTGGATTAAAGAGAAAAATTGACGTGGGTAACCATTTTGCAAGAAAATTGTAACAAAAAAACTGGTTAAAAATAAATTTGGAAAAAAAAGTTAATGGTGGTTATTTCATATTGCATGATTTGTAATTAGGGGAAAAAATAAATGAAAATAGAGATTTCAGAATCTTACAAATGCGGGAAAATGATTCTGGAATAACAGTTACCTTTCTATATATATAGATAGAGATTAGGGATAGAAGTAAAATATGTAGATTGCTAGGCTTCCTTTCTATTTTATTTTTTTTAGAATTTCTTTTTTTATTTAAAAAGTAAGAGTAAAGGTGTCATAAATGACTTTATAAGTGAATTTATGTAGGACTGAAGACCTGTAAGGCTACAATATTTTTAAAAAAAAAGTTGAGAACCAACTGATAAAAAATTCAAAAGTTGAAGACGGGACCGTTCATGAAATTAACCCATAAATAAATTATGATAACAGACACTGTTTTCTACTAATAAAATTAGTTAATTACGCCATTAAAGAAAAAAGAGGATTTCACTGTTTTCTAGAGAAAGGGACTTTGAATGTGGGAGGTGAGGTATAGAAATTTTAAATGGTTTTAAAACCAAACTCACCCACTTAAAATTCGCCACATACGGTGGATTAATTACTAGAAAAATTTTAAATAGTTTTAAAACCAAAGTCAAACACTTAAAATTCGCCACATACAATGGATCGTGGACATCAGAACGGATGAATTTTCAATTCCGTTTAAAATTCATCGTTGCGAACTAATTAATTAATAACAAAAAGTAAATAAATATTAAAATTTCGATTTAAAAGGCATACAAAAGCATATGCATTTTC